>VZQC01004377.1:164886-252507 GCA_009823505.1 Rhizomys pruinosus
ATAGGTTTTGCATGAAGGATGCTTGTACTCATGGATTATCACTTATAGCTAAAAATGAAAAAAAAAAACTGAGAGAAAGATGCAGGACAGTTATGGCAGAATGCATGATGTGGGACGGGGTGGGGGTGGGGGGGGGAGGGAAAGGGAAATAAGCCTGAACTGAATTGGAAAAAATGTATGAAATGCACAAAGCATCAATAAAAACTAATTAAAAAAAAAAAAAAGAGACTATGGCACTGACATACCTGTATGTTTTAATGGGAAAAAATGTATTACTTTCACTCTGTCATTTTTAGAATTCCACCACTTGACAGAAAAGTTGCATGTTCAATGGAACTCTTTCTATCCATTTTGGTTGGTTTGCTATGCACTGGCATGAGCTCATGTGTTTAAGTCATAGGTGTGAATACACTTAACAGTCATAGCAACTGGACTCTGGCCTTTGCTGCCTCTGTTTTCAGAGGAAGATCAAAGGATGCCTGCATGCCTTTACTTTTAAAATAGTATGTTATCTTTCAACAAAAGCCCTGTTAACTGCACCCTAAGTTCCCCTAGGCCACCAGAAAAATCATTTTTTTAAAACCAATTCCCACCTCAGCAGGTCGGCTTTCTAATTTTTCAAAAGACGCTTTGGGGTTATAGCTCAATTGTCTTTAGCCCAGTATCAAGCCATCCCTAACAATCCCCTGGTACTCAGTTATAACTTTTCTTCATTTTAATTAATAATCATAATAATGGGAACTAGCTGGAGGAATGAGACTTTGCCTGGCTCGAGGTAAGAAACTGCGAAACTCTGCCTTGGGGATTCTTGGTGAGGTCAGGTTAGGCAGTCTTCCTGCCTCGCCTATCTCTGCAAAGTTCCAGACCCTGACAGTTTTTCGTTTAATGTATTAAGCAAAGTGTCACACCTCCAGTTTGGTGTATACAGAAACTGGATCTCTACTGCCCCCAATAAAAGCCAAGATTCCCACTGTATACATACTCAGGTTCTGTTGTCCATAGTGAGATCCTTGTTGGGATACACTATTCCGGAGTATCCCCAATAGATAATATATTAGCATTTTGTAACAACTGAGCCTTTATAAATAAGTAAAAATGTGGATATGTAGATATTCTTTTAGCAGAAGAACTTAAGAACAGTTACCTAACAGCCAGAGCTCTGACCCCTGCTGTTATTTTCACAGAATTATGAAAGCCTGGACTGTCCTTTGATATCTCAGGAAAGAACTTTGATCTGGAATATAGTCTGAGGTTCCCTTGTCCCAATTACTTGCCCTAGCCCCTAATTGTGTGTATGTGTCCTGGCCCATGCTTGGGTTAGTATAAAAGCCTTGAGTTCCAACATTAATCTGGAGTCTCCCTCCCGGACTCTCTCTGCGAGTCTGTTCATTTTTCACAGGTAACCTCCCATGGTCCCCCTCCCCACTCCTTGCCAGGAACTAAGCCTAGAGACCATCTGCCTGCAGGCAGAAGACAGCCTTGAAGCTGGCAGTCTTGTAAGATTGCCAGGCCTGGCTCAAGAAGAGAAGAACAGCATGTGGATTGCAGTCACACATGACTCAAGGACTATCAGACAATTAGTAAACTACCATCAAAAAATCACACCATTGCTCACTCCCTAATCAGTCACGCTGTAGAAACCTGCTGTAGCCCTCGAAGGGTTTCTTCCTGCTCCAAACCCTCAGGCAAGAAACCAGACTAGGCCAGGCCATTTCATGGACCTGTTCCCATAATATACCTCAGGAGAAGCTATGAGCCAGTTCGTTTGACTAAAGTGCCAGAGCATGAATGTTAAAAGCAATAAATAAATAAATAAATAAATAAATAAATAAATAAATAAATGTTGCTCCAAGGGAGAAAAACTGCAAGACATCCAAGTTAGTAGGAACTCAGAAGAAGAAAGGACACAACCCCACCCCAAGCAAGGCATATGTGCCCACTTGCAGAGTTTTTCTGCAGGAAACATGACTCTGTTTCCATTGCTATAACACAGTGGTTCTCTGTTCCACTGTGTGCCCAAAAATTTAATGGTATGGTTCCATTTTTCCATCAAAATATTCCACTCTTCTATCATAGTGTTCCATTACCTCATCCCAAGCCTCTATTGTCACATCACAGTAGTCAACTCTCTGATCAAGTATGTCTATTGTACCACCACACTCTGCATTGTGAATCGAAATGGTCCACTGTCTTATCACGATGTTTCAAAGCCTCATCACCATGGTCTACTATGCTGTCACAGCAGTCTACCCTCCCATTATAATCCTCCATTGTTGCATCAAAATGGTCTCCTCTCCTTTCACAATGCTGTAAATCTTATCACGATGTTCCAATGACATATCATCATGATCCCCCGTCTGAACACACTGCTCCATTGTCATATCACGGTTCTCCTTTGCCACATTGAATTGCTCCACTGTTTCATGTCAGTTCTCCATTGTTGGACCAACATTGACCAACAAGCTATCACAAAGATCCATTTTTGCATTAAAATGGTCAATTTTCCAATAACAATGCTCTATTGTTTCATTATAATAGTACATTGTTCTATTACAATTCTCCCCTGCCTACCTACCATGCTCCATTGTTGGACCACAGTCATCTACTATGCTACTGAAATACTCACAGGTCTCATCTTAAGCCTCAAGTGTACATCACGGTGTTCCAATATCCCACCATTTCAGCACAATGTTCCATTTTGTCATCCCACCTTTCCATTGGGTCAACACACTGCTCCATTTTGCCATCACACTGCTCCATTGTGTCATCACAATGATCCATTGTGTCAGCACAATGTTCCATTTTTTTATCATAATGATCCACCTTCCTGTCACAATGTTTCAGTGTTAAATCACAAAGGATTACTGTCTTATCACAATGCTCCCATGTTTCATCATCATCATAATCATGAATTCCTTTCACAGTCCACTCCATTTTCATCACAATGCTTCTTTTCTACTTCATAATGGCCAAGTGTCCTACCAAAGTGCTCCAAATTGCACCACAGTTCTCAGTATATCATTACAACATTTAACTGTTAGATTAAAAAAATCTCCAGGGCTGGAGAGATAGCCTAGTGGTTAAGAGCACTGACTACTCTTGAAGAGGACCCGGGTTCAATCTCCAGCACTCAGATGGTGGCTAAAAACCGTCTGTAACTCCAATTCCAGGAGAACTCCAGTTCCAGGGGAATCTGAGACCCTCTTCTGACCTCCGTGGCATTGCACTACATTGGTGCACAAATTTGCACGCAGACAGTACATTCATACACATACAAAAATAAATTTAAAAAAAAATTTAAATAAATAAATAAATAAATAAAATAAAAAAATCTCCAATGGCCTATCATCATGCTTCATTCTCTCAACAGAATTCTCTATTGTCCAAACATACTGCTTCATTGTTATGTCAAAATGGACAACTGTTCTATCACAATATTCCATTGTTGCACCAAAATGTGCTACAAACCTATCACACTGATCAGCTGTCTCATCCCCAATCTCCATTGCTACATCACAATGGTCCAGAAACTTTTCCCAGTATTTCATTGCTAAATCAAAAGGCCCCCTGTCATTTCACAATACTCCACAGTCTTATCATCATGGTCAATTTTCCTATCACAATGGTCTGTTGTCATATCACTTCCTCAGTTATCCCTCAAAATGGATGCGTGTCCTTTCACAATGCTCCCAAGTCTCAGAACCATGCATACCTATCACATTATAATGGTCTATTTTTCCCATTAAATCCTTTTGTTGAATCAAAATGGTACCCTTTCCTTTTGCAATGCTCCACATTTTCGGCACCATATTCCACCCTCTTAGCACCGTGCCCTGCTCCCTGTACACAATGCTCCACTGTCACATTACTGTGCTAATTGTCCCATCAATATGATTCATTGTCTTATCTAATTTCCTTATGACTGCATCAAAATTGTACTGTCAGTCACACTATCACGATATTCTTTTGTGGAATCAAGATGGTCAACTGTCTCATACACATGCTTTACTGTGTCATAACAGTGATTCATTGTTTCATCACAATGTTTTGTTGTCTCATCACATTGTTCCCATACCTCTTTAAAATGCTCCATTGTTGCATCACAGACATCCACTATGCTCCCATGTCTTGTCACAAAGATCTACTTTTGCATCACAGTGGTTCACTTTCAGATTATAATACTCCACTGTTTTAAAATACTGGTCCATTTTGTATCATAATTGTCCACTATCCTATCGCAATTCTCACCATGATATGTTCTTCTGTCACAATGTTCTAGTATTGCATCATAATTGTTCACAGTCCTATATCAATGCTCTATTTATCATCACAATGTTGCTTTGATTCTACAAAAATGTTCACATCATGTCAAAATACTTCACTAATGCAACACAATTGTACTCTTTCCAAATACAATGCTACACTGCCTCATAAAATAGCTTCATAGTTGTGCTAGAGTGCTCAACTGTCTAACACAATGCTCCATAGTCTCTTAAAATACATAATTTAATTGCATCCCAATTGTCCAATATCAAATTATTATGCTCCATTTTTACACAATCCTTCACTGTCTCAACACAATGCTCTGTTGTTGCATCATAATTTTCCATTGGCCTATCACTATATTCCACTGTCTCAATACAATTGTCACTTGTCCCGTTACAGAACTCCATTGCTATATCAAAATGTTCCTATCACAATGCTTTCTTATTACATTAATTGTATAGTGGCCTACTATCCCATTTCAGTGTTCAATTGTCTCCTCACAGTGTTCTTTTGTTGCATCACATATGTCCACTTTATCATGATAATAATACCCAGTCTCATCTCAGTGCTCTATTGTTGCATTGCTATGGTCAACAGTCTTACCAAAAGGCTTCATTATTAGATTCCATGATGTTCTATCACATCACTCCAAGATTGCATTATAACGGGGTACTTTTGCATCACAATACTGTTTTCTCATAATTAAACTCCATTATTTCATCATAATAGTCCACAGTCCTCTATGCATATTGCATTACTAAATCACAGTGATACTCTGTTCTATCACAAGAGTCCCTGGTGGCATTACAAAGCTTCATTTTTGCATCATGTTATCCATTGTTAAGTGAAAATGCTCCACTGTGCTATCCCAAAGTTTCATTATGCCAATCACTGGCCTCCATATTTGCATCTCATGGTGTATTGTCCTACTACAGTTCTTTATTACTGCATCACAGTGATGTTGTACTGTTTCATCATAATACTAGATTTTCTCACAACAGTCCTCCATTGTTTCAACATAATTTTCCATAAACCTATCCTGATATTCCATCATTATATAATAATGTTCATATGTCCCATTGAACTAAATCTTGTCTTGTCACAATGCTCCTCTGTTGCATCACATTGGTCCACTGACCCAGCTCACTGTTTCATTGTCTCATACAATGCTCATTTTTATCATAATTACCTACCGTCCTATCAAAGTGCACAAATTGCACCACAAGTGTCCACTATTTACCCTTCTTATTGCTCCACCATATTGTCACCATGTTCAATTTGTGCATCTCCTTTCCTTTTACATTATTCACCAATCCCATAAAACTTGTCCACTTTCACAATGCTGTTGTCTCATAATAACCCTGCATTTTTGACTCATTCTGGTCCATTGTCACATCACGGTGCAGAACTGTATCATCAGAAAGCATAATTTTTGCATCAAAAGTGAAAAAAATGTCCTAGCACAATAATTCATTCTTGGATAATAGTTGTCCATTGTCCCATCACAAAGATGTAGTATATGATAATTCTTAAAACAATGTTGCATTATTCCATTACAATGTGCAAGCACTCTATTTTTGTATCAAAATGGCGCATTGGTCTTTGACAAAGCCACACTATCTTCACAATTGCTACCTCTCTATCAAATGTTCTACTGTCTTACCACATTGTTCCAGTGTCTCATCTCACTGCTACAGTGTTGCATCACAGTGTAGCCTGCCCTATTCAAATGATTCACCATCTTATTACAATGGTCTTCCACACCATCAAAATGCCCCTCTACCTCCATTGTTAACAGCACAATGGTCCACTGTTTCATTAAGTGTTCTAGTAGGTCATGAAAAAGTTCATCATGGTTCATTATCCTCCCACAGCAATGCATTGTTAAGCCACAAGATCTGCTGTACTATTTGTTCCAGTGTTGCATCGCAATGTCTACAGTCTTTTCATAAATTTTTTTCTTTCTCATCACAGTACTCTTTTGCTTCTTCTTAATGTTCAACTGTCCTTTCAAAATGATCCATGTTAAAATACTATTGGCGGCCATTGTTCCATCATAGTCCTTCACTGTCTTATCACAATGACCCTTTGTTGCATCACACATCTCCAATGGACTAACACCATTCTCCACCCTCACAAAACAGTTGTCTATTTTCCCATCACAGCACTCCATTATGAAATCAAAATGGACCCCTCTCTGATCACAGTGTACCACTGCCCATCAGAGTGATCCTTTGTCTCATGTCAATGATCCATTGTGGCATCACAATGGTCCAAAGGTTCATCACAAGGTTCCATTGTAATATTCTAAGGTTCAACACTTCTATAACACAACACCATGGTTGCATAATGAGATCCGCACCCAACACAGTACTCAATTGTATCAGAACAATGATCCAATATTTCAGCATAAAGGTTCACAGGCCTATGTGAATGCACTATTGTTACCTGTCAATTATTACTTCTCTTATCACAGTACTTCATAGTCTCATAACAGTGTTTCAGTGTTGCATCACAATGCTCTATTGTGGTATCACAAAGGTCCACTGTCCTACAACAGTGCTCCATATTTGCATCCCATTATGCAAAGGCCTATCACACTTCTGTATTGCTATATTTTAACTGTATGCTATCCCAACCTAATATTCAATTGTCTCATAACTTGGCTCAATTGTTTCATTATGTTTCACAGTTCTATACTGATTCTTATTATAATATCACAGTTTTACAATGTCTAATCAGAAAACTCCTGTGTTGCATCAGAATGTTCCACTGTTGCATCAGGTTTGTCTATCATCCCATTATAATATACCACTGTTTCATACAATGTACCATCTTTTCATCAAAACTGTCCACTCTCCTATAACAGTGTACACATTTGCATCATAATGGTCTACTCTTCCAATACAGGGATCCATCACACTGCTCCACTGTTTGATAAAAGTTTTCTATTGTTGGTTCACAATGGTCAATTTTCCTATCAAAATGCTCTACTTTACCATCAGAATTCTGCATTGCTGCATCAAAATTATCACCTGTCCCTCATCACCATGGTCCACTGTTCTGTCACAATAGCCTACTGTCACATCCCAATCCTGAAATACTGAATCAAAATAGTCTTCTGTCCTTTCACCATGCTGCATAGTTTCATCACCATGGCTCACTGTCTACTATCTAATCACAATCCTACATTGTTACATCAACATGAACTCTGAACTTTCTCAACGTTCCATGTTCTCATTAGCATGGTACCCTGTTTCTTTTATACTCCTGCCCTATGTCAATACAATACTCCATTGATGCATCACTGTGATCCACTCTTAAATCAATGTGTTCCATTTTCTTATCTCATTTGTCTATTGTTGCATCAAAATTGTCCAATGTCCTATGGCAAAGTTCCATGTCACATCAATATAGTCAAATTGTCTTTAACCATATTTTACTGAATCATCACAATAATCCATTGTTTCATTATAATGTTCCACTCTTTCATCATATCCATTTCCTCTTTCATTAAAACATCAATTGTGGCATCACAGTGGTATCTTCTGCCCTCACAATGGTCAATTGTGCTGTCACCATGGTCTATTGTGCCCTCACAATGGTCAATTGTGGCATCACAGTGGGCTAATGTAGCACCATAATGATCCTATGTCTCAGCACAATGCTCCTTATTTATATCGCAGTAATCGACTCTCTCATAATAATGTTCCATTGTTGTTTCCCAACTGTGTAGTATCCTATCACAGTGCTGCATTATTTCTTTTTTGTTGTTGTTTGGTTTTTTTTTTGTTTTTTGTTTTTGTTTTTGCCCCATTATTTCTAACGAAGGTCTACTCTCCAATCACAATGCTTTAGTGTTACTTCACAATGGCCCATTGTTCTAACTCAATGTCTCCTTTAACATCACAATGTTCCTTTGAGTCCTCAGGATGTTCCACTGTCCTATCAAAATGCTCCATTGTTGAAATGAAATTGTACATTCTCCCATCACAATGTTGTATTGTCACATCACTATTTATACATATGCCTCATTTTAAAATAACAATGTTCAATTGTATTCCCAATGGTCCATTCAACTAACAAAATGCTCCAAATTGACATCCCATAGTACACCATCTTATCACACTGGTTCATTTTTGAATCACAATGGTTCAATGTCCCATTCCAATACTCAATTGTCTCATGACAATTATTCATGTTTGCCTCACAATAGTACACTGCCCTATCACAAGGTCCTGGTACTCTGTTGTATGACAGTGATCTACTGTCCCTTCACAGTGCTCCAATGTCTCATTATAATTGTTAACTGTCCCATCACAATGCTCCACTGTCTCCTCAAATTTGTGGACTATGCCATTTCAATAGTCCACTGTCCTATCACAATCCTCTACTGTCTTGTTACAGTGATGTTCTATGTCATCAAAATGCTATTATATATTCATTGTTACAATGGTTCCATGTTCTACCTCATCCTCAACTTTTTCACAACAAAGCTCTACATGTGCATCAAAATATCCCATTACAGTACACTTTCTCTCATCATAAAGCTCTATTTTTGCATCACAGTGTTATATTATCCTATGATAGTGGTCTAATGTTCCATAGAATCCCTCCATGTTCATAAAAAAATTGTCCTATGCCCTTTCCTGTTGGTCCACAAACTCATCACCTGGGTCCACTGTTCTATCACAATTATCTTTTATTGTCTAAACCAAGAGTCAACTTTCCTATCACTCCATTCCATTTTTGGATTATTATGGTCCACAGTCCTATCACAATACTCCCCAGTTACATCACCACAGTGCACAGTCTCATCATGATTGCCTACTCTCCTATCAAAATTGGGTACTCTCCCATCATGTCCTGTAGGACTGCCAGCCTGGTTCTAGGAGGGAAGAATATCATATGTATTGTGTCCATGCATGATTAAAGGAACATTAGATGATAGAAACTACCTACAAAATGCCAATCAACAGAGTGGATAAAAAAAATGTGGAGTTCTATGCAGAGGTAAAGAAAGATGATATCATGAACTTTGCAGGCAAATGAATTGAACTCAAAGACATTATGCTAAGTGAAGTAACTCAATTCCATAAAAACAAATGGGGAATGGTTTCCCTCTTTTGTCGATGCTAACACCAAATCCCCCAATTGAAAGGCAAGCTGAGCAATGTTGCTATATTTCTTTCTATCTGAAAGCAACTGTGCTGTAATAATGTAAATCATTTTAATGTTCCCTACAATTAACTTATCACTTTTTTTCAGACAGGGTAATTAATGCATATGGGTAGAAGGTATGTATTCATATTTTAGAGTAATATAAAATTAAAGGGAAATGTGAATTCCTAAAAATACTTTGGAGTTAACATAATTCTGATACATATATATGATGTTTATATAGGCATATTTAAGAGCTATACAAATGGGAGGGGACAACACCAACATAAGGACTGGGGTCAAAGAATGGATTAAAACAGTTAAATTCTGCCCAAAGCAATAAAACTCTGTAGAGAAAAAACTTTTAAAACACTGAAAGAAAGATTCAGGACATGTATGACTGAATACATGAACTGATGTGGGGTGAGAGGAAGGGGATGGGGACTATGTCAAAATTGAACTGAAATATGATGGATGAAATACACAACACATCAATAAATATAGTACATTTAAATGTAATTTGTCATTTTCATACAAGTTGTCAAGACATTCTGATTACTATGCCCTACATTGTCTCCCTCAGCTCTAACCAATCTTCTTCTCTTACAGGCACGTCTTATATTTCTTTGTGTTTGATTTTAAGAGAGAAAATGAGTTTATCAATGACTATCTGTGCAACCATGATTTTGGACCTCGCCATTGGTTCCTGATAGGCTCTCTTATAATTCCATTTTAAAACTCTGTCAGTGACTGCTACTGTGCATTTAAACAGAAAGAACAACTTGAGCCCATCCCCCATCTGGGGTTGTCTGTTGAAAGACCTATTCTTCTGAAGGCTCAGTGTGTAAGGACCGTTGTATTGAATTCATGATTAGTATAGCTATACCATGACCAGAGGTTAGCATTTCATAGAGGCTTCTGTCAATATTCTTGCTTAAGCATTGATTTGACTGTCTTCTACAATATTCCCTACGATTTATAGAAGTGAAACAAATGTCTTGATTATGACTGAGGACTGAATTTTCACTTTTTCTTAACACTATGAATATCAATATGCTTCTGAATTCACCACCTTTCTCTTCAAAGAGAGGTGCCTATGAATAAAGTTGAGAGTTTCATTTGTTTATAGATATAATTTGAAATTAGTTTGAAGCTTTGTTAATTTACATAAGCAAAATTTGTATGTTCTTCCCAAACACCTATTAATTCTTGATGAATGGGTTATCAATAAGAATTTACAGTAAAAGTAATGGATTCTTTTCTGTATAATGAAACTGAATGTCCAAGCAAATGGCAATAATTTCCCCCATATCAGTCATGGCACTAATATACAAGTGAGTTTATCTTGTCCAGTGGGTTGGTGTTGTAGTTCTTTCAATTGAGAGCTAAGAAAACCCACTGTTGAATTGTCTCTACAAGCATTCTGCAAAACACCCTCCAATATTATGAAAATTAGCCAAGAGAAAGGAAAAATACTTAGCATTTCCAGTTTTTTCTCTATCAAAAAAACAAGAATTGTGGTGGTTTCATAAAAATGATCTTAAAATATACTTGTTGTAGGTAGTGTCAAAGAATGCAAGAACCTGTACTGTTATGAGTGATGGGAATCTCTGGGTATTCTCTGGCCAACAACTGAAGTGGAGATACCCTATATCTCTTGTTGGGTTTTTATTTGCATATTTTATTTTTTGTTGTTGTTGTTGTTGTTGTTTTACTAAGCCACCATTTCTAGGCAAATCTCTCTGCAGACTTGCCTTTAAACTCTTTTAGTTATATATAAATCTATGAATACAAACTCAGAAAGTGCCAAATTTAACTTTGGAGAAATAATCCTATGTGTCTATCAAAGAACATAGAAAATCTTGGTCGCAAGTAAACCACTACAAATCTCTCTCTAGACCCCACTTTATGCTTCATTTTAAGTTCTCTACATCTTGCTCCCTCCTTCCCGCTGAATCTCTGTGTGTAAAATTATTTCTTTGCCCAAGGATCTGGAAATAGTTATATAGTATACCTCAGATGCACTGCAGTTAATATAAATATATTGACTTGGTTAATATCTTTCTGTTGGTTGAGAAGAAAAGCAAGTAATAATTTTGCTTCAGGAGACAGTAACCTTAAAAATAGCAACTACTTTCCAGTAACCTCCTTTACCACACTGTCTATTATTAGAAGAAATTTCAGTAGAGTTATGCATGTCTTTATACTAATGGGCACAGTATCAGTTAGATGATAATGTTTTTATTATGAAATGAAGATTGTCTATATACATGTTTCCTTATTCTGTACCTCATTAACATCACAACTGATAAGGTCCAAATTGTTCTTTGTTTAAAACACTGTTCAAAAGAATAATTATATCTAGGATATTTTCTTTATAATTTATATATTTATAAAAAATATTCTGATATATTCATGCATGGGTATAATATACAATGCCAATATTTTATAATTAAACTTCTGTCATTATATATATGTATTTAAAACTTCTATCATTATTTAAGATTTCTAAAAAATCATGAAGTAATCTGGCATATGTCAAAGGTACTGATTAAATCAGATTAGTTAAAAAATGTGTGATTTTGCTCTCTGATCCTTTTATTTATTGCTAAACTGTATCATACTTTAGCGTCAGTTACAGTCTCAAAACTTAGCTATAGAGTCCTTTATATTTGAGAATAATTTCAATGCAATAATTCCTCATGTGAAAATTATTTAAATACATATATCATTGGCCATTCTAAATGAGCCACATTCCTATAACATCTTCCATTTTCTGGCTGTTTTGATGTAAAATCGGTGGTATATAACAATCAAGAGAGAGACACAAGTCACAAAACGTATAAAATATATTACTGAGTCCCACACATTATTTAAGGAAATTATTAGGTAATTGGTGCTAGCATGCACAGATAAAGGATACCATTTGTCCTTTGTTTTTCTGGGACTCTGTTACTTCACTCAGCATGATGTCTTCTAGCTCCATCCATTTACCTGCAAAGCTCATGATGCCATCTTTCTTTACTACTGCGTAGATATCCATTGTGTAGATATACCATATTTGGTCTCTCAACTCGTCAGTTGAGGGGCATCTGGGTTGGTTCCAGCTCCTTACTCTTGTGAAGAGAGCTGAAATAAACATGGCTGTGCATGTATCTCTGTGGTAGGAAGAGTCTTGGTACATACCCAGGAGTGGTATGGCTAGGTCAGGAGGCAAGTTCATTCCAAGTCTTCCAAGGGTTCTACACACTGCTTTCCATAGTGGCTGTACGAGATTGTATTCCTACCAGCAGTAGATGAGTGTTCCCCTTTCCCCAAAACCTCTCCACCACTTATTTGTTTTCTTGATCCTAGCCAGTGTTATTGGAGTGAGATGATAGCTTAGAGTGGTTTTGATTTGCATTTCCTTAATGATTAATGATGTTGAACACTTCTTAAGATGTTTCTCAGCCTTCTCTAATTCCTCACTTGTGAAGTTTCTGTTCAGTTCTTTGCTCCATCTATTGAGCGGGTCATTTGTTTTCTTTCTTCTTTGTTTTATGAGTGGTGTATATATCCTGGAAATCAAGGCTTTGTCAGATGATTCTGCTGTGAAGGTTTCCTCCCACTCTGTGGGAGTTCTCTTCACTTCCTTGATTGTTTCTTTTGATGTACGGAAGCTTTTGTGTTTAATGAGGTCCCATTTGTCAATTGTCATCCTTAGTTCTTGCTCAGCTGCTGTCTGATTTAGGAAGTCTTTTCCTATCCCTATGTCTTGTAGTCTGCTGCCAACTTTTTCTTCTATTACCTTCAGAGTCTGGGGTTTCACGCTGAGGTCTTTAATCCTTCTGGAGTTGACCTTTGTACCGGGTGAGAGGTAGGGGTTTAATTTCATTCTTGTACAAGTAATGATACAGTTTTGCCAACACCAATTGCTTAAGATGCTGTCTTTTCTCCATTGTGTCTTCTTGACCCACTTGTCAAATATGAGATAATATGAGATGGCTGAATTTGTATGTGCTCAAGTTTGGAACTTCAGTTTTGTTCCATTGGTCAACAGGTCTGTTTTGTGCCAGTACCAGGCTGTTTTTATGTCTGTAGCCCTGTAGTATAGTTTGAAGTCTGGTATAGAGCTCTCCCCTGTATTGCTCTTTACACTCAGGGTTGTTTTGGCTATTCCATGTCTTTTGTATATCCAAATGAATTCATGGACTTTTTTTTCAAAGCCTGTGAAGAAACTCTTGGGGATTTTAATTGGTATTGGGTTAAATCTATACAAGATTTTGGGTAGAATGGACATTTTTACAATGTTAATTTTCCCAATCCATGATCATGGGAGGTTTTTCCATCTTCTGATGTCTTCTTAAATTTCTTTCTTTAAGGGTTTAAAATTTTTGTTGTAGAGATCTTTGGTGTCTTTGGTTAGGTTTGTTCCTAGATACTTTATTGTATTTGAAGCTACTGTGAGTGGGAAGGTCTCCTTGAATTCTTTCCTCAGTTGCTTGTTGGTAGTGTAAAGAAAGGCTACTGAGGGGCTGGAGAGATGGCCTAGCGGTTAAGAGCACCAACCGCTCTTACAGAGGACCCGGGTTCGATCCCCAGCACCCACATGGTGGCCGAGAACCGTCTGAAACTCCAATTCCAGGAGAACTCCAGTTCCAGGGGAATCTGACAGCCACTTCTGACCTCTGTGGCATTGCATGACAAGAGTGCACAAACTTTCATGCATACTGCACATTGATACACATACAGAAATAAATAAATGCTGGGCGTGGTGGCACACACCAAAAAAAAAATAAAATAAAATAAAAAAATAAAAGGCTACTGATTTTTTTTAGGTTAATTTTGTATCCTGCCACTTTCTGAAGCCCTGAAGCCGTTAATAATTTCTAGGAGTTTTCTGGTGGAGGTTTTAACATCCCTTAAGTAAACAATCATATCATCAGCAAATAGGGATAGCTTGACTTCCTCTTTTCCAATTAGTACTCCTTTAATTTCCTTTTCTTGCCTTATTGCCCTAGCAAGTATTTCAAGCACTATATTGAAGAGGAGTGGTGACAGGGTGCAACATTGCTGAGTTCCTACCTTTAAACAGAATGTTTCTGTTCTTTCCCCATTTAGGATGATATTGGCTGTGGGTTTCCTGTATATGGATTTGATTACATTGAGGAATCATCCCTCCAATCCCATTCCCTCTATGTGAGTCCCACACAATTAAATTTACTAGGCATTTTGCATGGTGATATGTTTTTTTCTCAGAAAAATTAAATAGGTGGGGAGTGGGGGAGTTGGGGAGATGGCTCCGCAGTTAAGGGCACTGGGTCCTCTTATAGAAGAACCAAGTTTGATTTCTAGTACCAAAAAGTTCACAATGCTCAGTAACTGCAGTCCCAATGAATTTGATGCCCTCTTCTGATCTCTATGGACATTGCAGGATATGGATCCACTTACCAACATGTAGGCAATAAAATCATTTACAGTAAAATAAAATATTAACAAAATATAAAAAATTAAATGTTTCTTGGAATTAAACAGTAATTTTGAAAAATGACCTGGTTGAGTAGCCATGGGAAGAACACACTGTAATTATGTATATTGAAGCTAGATATGAAGGTGAATAATCATGAGCCTCATACTCTGGAAGTCAGGTGATTAAAAAAGGATTTGCTAGCCAGGTGTGGTGGTGCAGCACTTTAATCCTAGAATTTGGGATGAAGAGGCAGGAGGATTTGTGTGGGTTTAAGGCCAGTCTGGTCTACATAGTGAGTTCCAGGACAGCTGGAATTACAGGGAGACCCTGTCTCATAAAGAAAAAAAATAGATTTCGGAAATGAGTTGCTTTGCATGAGTACTTGGGTGTCTCAGTTGGGCAGACTGAAACACAACTTAAAAGCAGCTATGTAGTTAATGCAAGTAAAATATACACCAAATACTCCAGAAGGTGATCAGTATTGGATGGGGGGTTCCTTAGCATTGTTCCCAGAAATCAAATATAAAATTCCATAATGGTAATAAACTAACCATGGATTACTTTTTTCCATTTACATTGAGTCCATTTTTATCTTTCCTTTACTTTGTATGTTTTCATTTCATATTTGAGTGGATATTGTCAATAACCTCAGTTGTGCATGACAAGCATTCATGATGAATATAACTGCTGTATATACTATAACTGTTAAAGATGCAGCAATGGATGTTTTTATTTTAATTTTTATGTGATAGTACTTGAACCCAGGGCTTCAATCATGCTAAGCCATCTAATTTGTGCTTTGCTGTGTCCAAAGCTGCCATCATGGACTCATGACAATTATTGTATTAATGATTGTACTCTCTATATATTCAACAGGACTTGAAAACAAAAGAGAATGGTCCATTTAAAGAAAGAAAAATTAACCTTCAGTTAAGAATAAGCAGTAGTGGTGATTCACCTACATGGATTATTTGCATGTTTACATTAAAAGGACAGACTCAGTTCTTCATCTTGGGAAGCACCCCATGCCAGTCTATCTTTCAGATAGTCTATTGCCTATATTTAACCTTTATCCAGGATTTAAAGATGAAAATAATAATGAAACTAAGAAGCACAAAATAACCTTTAAATGTATATAATCAATGACTGGAAACTTCTATTTTTTCCTTTTTATTTTATTTTATTTTTTAATAATAAGTAATAAGTAATGAATACAAGCATCCTTCATGTAAAACCAATTTGCAAGCAGCTAATCCCAAACACAGCCCAAAGGTCAGACCATCCAGCTGGAGGGGCTTGTATGTACCAGCATGTTGATCAAATAAGAGTCTGGTCTATATTGCTGTAGTTTCACAATTCACCCCAATCACAGCCCTTATATTCTACCATGCCACCTCTTCTGCAGATTGTTCCCTAGACTTTAGAAAAGGGGCACAAGTGGGTGAGAAGCAAAGCAGTCTACTTTCTCTGGAGATGTCATTTTGGACTCTGAACAGTTCAACCTGTTTCCTTTCACGGGTTGGCAGTTAATCCAGGAATAACCTTTCAATCCTGTGCTTCAGGTGGTCCTGGCAAGTCCCTGACCTAACCACTACGCACTCAAGTCTCACAGTGGCAACAGGCTCACTTTTTCAGCCTGCTTTCTTCTTTTTTTCTATTACTTTGTTTTTCATTTATTAACAATAAGTAATAATTTATGAGTACAAGCATCCTTCATGTAAAACCAATTTGCAAGCAGTTGTGCCAAAACCCACACAGCCCAAGAGTTCCACCATCCAGCTGGGGGGCTTGTATGTTCAATCAAGTTGATCAAATAAGTGTCCAGTCTATATTGCTGTAGTTTCACCATTCACCCCAATCACAGCCCTACATTCTACCACACCCCCTCTTCCGCAGAGGGTTCCCTAGGCTTAGAAAAGGTGCATGGGTGGATGAGAAGAAAAACACTCTACTTTCTCTGGATCTCTTGTTTTGGACTCTGGTAAATTCTGGCTGTTTCCTTTAATGGGCTGAAAGATTGTCCAGGAATAACCTTTCAGTCCTACTAATGAAGCACAGTCAATTAGATATATAGGTTTTTAAACAGTACTAATTGTTATGGTAGGTTACTTTGGTATAGACACAGATATTTGGATGGTATGTTAATCTATGAATTGCATTTTTTTTCTGTAAAATATGGCAGGGTCTTACTGTGGCTTATAACATCTCCTAACCTCTAGAGGATGTAAGCTTGTGGCATCAGCCATGGGTTATTCCTCCAAGGAGAGAGTGAGTAGCCAATTAGATTTGGGATATATGGGTATATGGCTGCCACTGCTGCACAGTATTTCCAGGCAGTTGTGGTGTAACTGGTGCTGACAGAGGAGTCTTGCTTGATTCAAGGAGACCTATATTTGCTTTATTGGTTTAGTTGCCTTCAGTAACACTCTCTGGTATTCCAGAGACCAACTGTACACTTGAAAATGTGGTCTCAATAAATCTTTCCCATGCTTACATCAGGTCTTCAACAGCAGGGACTTATTGCCTCTCTTCTTGCAGGTATCCCAATTTACAGGCAAGAAGTCTTTAATTTTGGGGGGGGACTTGGATCCCCTGGCCAACATCTGCTTGGTAGAATAATCCATTGCTGATAGCAGAGCTCTCCTGTATTAATATATGTTGCTTAAGTGCACAGCTTAAGGAGACTTTAGTATTATATTTGGTTTTGAATAGAGAATAATCCTTTTCCTATGCCTATTAGTCACTTAAAGAAGGCGGTTTTGCTGGTTTTATAAGAGATTACCTCTATGACAGTTGGCTCCAATTTACAGTTAGAGAACGACCTCATCATCATCATATTCCTCCTTGTTCTATGAAGGAGAGGTAAGAAAATCTCTCATATTAAACGTTGTGGCACCTAGAAGGTAAGTTTCATTAAGACTCATTATAAATAGTTATTACAAGTAGGATCCACAGAGAGTTTGATGCCTGTATCAGTCTGATGTTTTTCTTCTTTTCAATGTTCAGATGGGCCAACCTTTCTGCTGGCACTTCCTGGTATATCCTACACAATGCAAAGCTGTGTCTTTTCTTTCTCAGCCATTAATTTGGTGACGTTTTGACCTCTCTAGAATGAGGTCCGGGCTCCTGTGCTTCAGGTGGTCTTAGCAATACCCCAGCCTGAGCCCCCTACACCAACTTGAAGCATCTAAATGCTCCACTAATAGTGTACATGGTGTCCTTTTATGCTGAGGAAAGGATGAAATGTCCAATATTTACAATCCATTATTATTATTTATTATTATATATACATTATTTATATATATTATTAAGCATATATATAATAATACATTATTATATATATGCTTAAATTACACCAATGCCCTAAAGGTAGAAAAATTGTACATTTATGAATTATAATATTTTCTCTTCAGTCATGCAAGTTCTGTACCACAGTGAATTACTGGTCCAATAAGATAACTTAGTATCTACTTCTTTCAAACAATTTCTAATTCAGGACCTCTTCTAATGAATAGGTCCAATACAATGACAGTTCCCTAAATCACCTACCAAGTACTACTCACTAAATACCAACTCCATTCTGTATCATAAACATTTTCCTCTCTGGAGTCATGGAAATTATGGGGTTTTATGTGAGATTCATGTCCCGGTGAAAAACACAGTTGAAAAATATGTTGTGAGGATCTTTTGCCTCAGGTGCCATGGTTACATTCATGCCTTGGTGGGAATAAATGAGTGATTAGCTCCTCTTGGGAAGATTTTTGTCCTAAACCTGTGTGAGCAAAAGAAAACATTCTCTGAATATTATTCGAAATCCTATAATTGGATTTCACATAACTTCTGAATTACTATGTGAGTCGAAAGGGTGACTAAAGTTCAAATACCATCTGACATAAAATAGTCAAATGAGACATTATTAAAAAATTTATTCATGGTAGGAGGAGGAGCACCCTTGCAATATTCTATACTAGTTGTATTTGAAGATTCTCCCAGAATTTCACTTTTATGTGGTGAACCATTTTCCATGCGATGTGAGAATTACACTAACCCTGAGTATCACCTGTCAGTCTTGGCATATCAGTGCAGACAATGTGAAAAAATATTTTATTTAAAACATGTGCTTTAAGTTTTGTTAAGCAAAGGATAATAGCTGGAAAGCCCACACGAAAACTTACATTATTCCAGTTCCTTAGAAAGAAATGCTTTAATTTATTTGTATTGAAAAATTTTGTTAATATTAAGAGTCTATAAATGAGTGAAAATGACTCCCTTTTTATCGTTATGGACAATAGAATATATTATGCAAATTTGAGATAATCCATTTGGTAACACTAGTGATAGGTATTAAAATTTGGATTTGAATCAGGTACAGACACTTTGTTTCTTCCAGTTTTGATTTTGAACTTTCTCAGGAAACATCACAAAATTATAAATATTTAAACAGGATTTCATAATCACTACATGAGTTTACAGGATCAGGTATGAAGAGTTGGTATGTCATTAATCCAAATACTGTTGATATGTGATTAGAGGGAATGGGTGATTAAAATTAGGTATAATGTATGGATCCATTTAGAGATGCTTGTGTGTGTGTAAGTTAGGACTTATTGCTTGGGATTGAATAACTTTTCAGGGAATTATTTTCTGGAGAAAACTGATACCCTCCTAACAGCCATTCTGTAACTATTTATCTAGAAGTGGGGCATTGTGAAAGTTTTCTCATGCACACTGATATGTTAACTGATGGTGTCACTATGAAAGTCTTACTTAGATTGCTTTGTTGTTGAAATTACATGACTGCATTTCCCTTGTCCTGAAAAGAAGAAATATTAATCCTGGTCTTGTAACTCTGACATGCCAACTATCCTCTTTCTGTGATGTTACCTAAACCTAGATATATGGGTTATATTGTAGATGTATGTATTGGGGCAAGGTAATATATGGATTCTTCTTTTCTGCATTTGGGCCAGTTCTGGATCTCACCCATAGTCTCCATGAGCTAGAAAAAAGCTTCTTTGATGAGGGGCGAGAGCTACACTTATCAGTGGATAAAAGAATGATCATTTAGAATAAAGTAGGAAATTATGTTTGTTTAGGAAAATGTCAGTAATAGATTCCTCTGTAGGGTCTATGACCTTTTGACACAGAGTTTTGTCTAAATTTCCAGGTCCAGGCACTAATTCTTTCCTACTGAACAGACATTAAGTCTGTTAGACAGTTGTTCATTACACCAAAAACGAGGTATCATGATTGCACCACTGGGAATATCTTGCTGGGCCTACCATTGTTATAGTCCATAGACTTTACAGATCTAAAGAACTGTTTACTGCTTTTACCCTTTGTCAGTTTCCATAGCCACTTCTGAGACTGTGAATGCTGGCCTTCAGGAAAGAGAGTTGAGGTTTACTTCCAACCCGATTCCTCCAAGATTTGTTTCTCCAGTTCAGGGTATTTTCAGCAGAAGCATCTTACCAGAAAACAAACAAGGAGAACAAAAATATCATGGATTGTTTGGGGAGTTTCACTTGCTTGGATATGGGATTTATGTTAGTTTATAGGGCTTGGGGGAGGAATGGCCATCCTGTGTGGTGTGGTATCTATTTGAAAATATATTTTAATATCTTATTTAATATACATATATTTAACACAATATATAATGTTATGCATATAATTATATATATAATGTGTTAAATATATATGTGTGCATATATTAAATAAGCAACTGAAGTTATGATTTTCCTGATGGCTTTTTCAAATATCCTTAGTTTTGTTTCTTCTCCCTTTATGTACAATCTATCACCCACCATCCAACACCTTAGTTTGATTCTCACCCATAATTTCCCATTTCCCCTTGAAGGAGCCATGTCATACTATTCCACAGTTTAGGGCTCCTTAACCCCCTTCCCTCTGGTCCCTTTCTGTTTCCAGCAGTGCTGTGACTATTTCAGTTTGGACCCTCACATCTAAGAATTTGGTGCTTTGATCCATAAATAAAAAAAGATGTGTGTCATTTGTCACGTTTATGAGTCTGGAGTACCTAACTCAGAATAATAATGTCCCATTCTATGCATTTACTTCCAATTTTCATAATTTCATTTCTCTTTGCATTTGAATTGATTTCAATTGCATACATGTAATATATTTTTCCTTATTTATACATCAGTGAAAGACATTTATATTGTTTTCTTTAACTATTAACACAGGAACGACAATGAACATGGTCAAAGAAGTATCTGTGCAACATTATATCAAATCTTTGGTGTATTCATCAAGAAATTCTATAACTGGGTCAAGATCTACTTTAACTCTTTGAATAGACTACACGCTGTTTTCCACAGTGGCTTCACAAATTTGCAATCCCACCACCAGTGAATGGGGGTTTGTCTTTTCCCACATCCTTGTCAGATATATAGTCAGATGCTTTCAAAACTTTAGCCATTTATACTGTATTAAGGCAAAATATCAAAATAGTTTAATTTGCATTTCTCTGATGACTAAGGATGCTGACCATAGATTAAGATGTGTCTTTGTAATTTTTATTCATTAAAGAATTCTATTTATATCCATAGGTTATTTAATTGGGGCATTTGGTATCTTGGATTCTTTTGTGGTTGTTGCTGTTTGGTGGTGGGGGGGAGTTGCTTATATGTTCTAGTTATTTGCTGAGCATCCTAGCACTTGGGAGGCAGAGGCAAGCGGATCTCTGTGATTTCAAGGCCAGCCTGGTCTACAGAGTGAGTTCCAGGACAGCTGAGGCTACAGGAAGACCCTGTCTCGAAAAGAACAGCAACAACAACAAAAAATAGAACACTGTCCATTATAAAGCTGGAAATGATTCTCTCACTCTGTGTACATAGCTGCATGTTTTATTGCTCATAATCTTTCTCATTTCATGAGGTCTCATTGATCAACTACTGCCTTATTTCCTGAGCAGATGCAGTATTACTAAGAAGATGGTTTCCTTCAACTGTATCTTGTAAGGCACTGCTGAATTTCTCCCAGCAGTTCCCAATTTCTTGATTTCACATTAAATACTTTTCTTCATTTTGATTCAATTTTTTCTTTTGAATGAGACCCCCTGTAACCCCAGCTGGCCTAGAATTTACTATGCAGTCCAGACTGGTCTTGAACTCACAGAGATCCACCTGCCTCTGCCTCATGAGTGCTGGAATTAAAAGCATGCATCCCCAGGCCCAGTTTAGTAAAAAAAGAAAGTTAAGCACTCTGAGAAGGATTTTATTCAAATGACTTCAATGCAGATTTTTAAAAATTTTATTATCAGAACATTAAAAAAAAAAAAACAGCATTACTGCAACACTGAAGAATGCATAAAACTGTGACAGTTTTTATGTGACAATTTTCTTACCAGGTATTTTACTGAGATTTTGACTGATATATCCTTCATGACTTTTTTAATTTATGGACTTTCTTGTTATCAAGTGTTTAAATATATTACAGATGCATTGCAAACTAATAGTGTGTGCTTTCCTTGACTATGCATAGTAAAATAAACCAAACATCAAAATTCGATAACCACAAATATCAACATTAATATGTATTAATGACATATAAATTGAAACTTAAAAATTTACATACTAAGAAAAGAAGTTAGGAACTCTGAACAAATAACAGTGAAATGATGTTCACAAAAATCGAGGCCAGCCTGGTCTACAGAGCGATTTCCAGTCCAACTAAAGCTACAGAGGACCTTGTCTCGAAAAGAAAAACAAAAAAATAATTTTTATATTCTCAAGAAAATTGACTTGCTTTATTGTCTAAGAATGAAAAAAGAATTGTGTATTTCATTTTTTCTTAGCTTCCCTTTGGAAGAGTAACATTACTGAACTGGATAAAAGATTACTACTTTCAGAGCTCGAGAGATGGCCTAGCGGTTAAGAGCACCAACTGCTCTTGCAGAGGACCAGGGTTTGATCCCCAGCACTCACATGGCAGCTGAGAACCATCTTTAACTCCAGTTCCAGGGGAATCAGATGCCCTCTTCTGACCTCTGCGGCACTGCACGACATGGTTTCACAAACCTACATGCAGAGAGTACATTCATAAACATAAAAAATAAAATTTAAGAAAAAAATTAAAAAGATTACTACTTTCTCTGTATTATTCCTGAAATTTTTCCTTTATTTAATATTCATCATGGGTTTTCCATATTTTCGAATCTTTGTTCTAGCATTATTTAGATTAATGTTCCTCAGTGTGTCTGTTTTCAATGAAGTGAACAACACAGAATCCCGTATTAAAAGAGTTCTAAGAAGTTAGAACTTTTCACAAGTGAGGAAAATTGCTGAAGTGTATGAGCGTAATGTTTTAAAATGCTGAAGAAATGAACTAAAAATCACATATAGAATATTATCAGTTAGTATCTTTGGCTGTTTGGCTACATTCTTTCTGTTGGCAAAAACTATTCAATCTAGATATAATGTAGACATAATCTACATTATGGTATTATTACAAAAATGGAGTTGTATTATTTTTTGTCCATGTAGCTTAAGATGGTCATTTGCATCCTGGTATTCATTCCATCTGTCAGCTCTGATTCTCACACCTACAGACCCATGTATTCTATCCCCTCACCATGTGCTCTGTTAACATATGTTTCTTTTCTAGCACAGGATCAAAGATTACTGCACACAGCAGTATCAATTACTGTATAGAGTCTCTGAATCTAGTATCTTGCCAATATTTCTGGATATGTGGATCCTATGCTTCTGAGATGGTTTGTTATGAATAGTTCATTCTGGGAGCTGGAGAGATGGCCTAGCGGTTCAGAGCGCTGACTGCTCTTGCAGAGGACCCGGGTTCAATCCCCAGCACCCACATGGCGACTGAGAACTGTCCGTAATTCCAATTCTAGGAGAACTCCAGTTCCAGGGGAATCTGATGCCCTCTTCTGACCTCCACGGCATTGCACGACACGGGTTTACAGACCTGCATGCAGACAGTACATTCATACAAATAAATAAATAAATAAATAAATAAATAAATAAATAAATAAATTTTTTTTAAAAAGTGAATGAGGCCAACAGGCAGAGGGGAAGTTGGAGTGAGGAGGTGGCTTGAAAACAGAATTAAATCTGCACATTAAACAGTGAGACTGATATATCCTTACCCTGCTTGGCTGCAAAAGTGCTGGCAAACAGGTTCAAATCNATATATATATATATATATAATGAATGCTGGTAAAATTTAAAATTTCCTCCATAATTCTACTCAACTACTTAATCTTGTTGGTTCAAACAGCATCATCAATAATACAGTAAATTAATTCCTTGTTGATCCCATTGGAAAAATGTTTACATTCACTGTAAGAATATCCTTTATTGGGCTGGGGAGATGGCCTAGTGGTTAAGAGTGCCGACTGCTCTTACAAAGGACCCGGGTTTGATCTCCAGAACCAACATGGCGGCTGAGAACCGTCATTGACTCCAGTTCCAGGGGAATCCGACACCCTCTTCTGACATCCGTGGCATTGCACGACACAGGTGCACAGACCTACATGCAGACAGTACATTCACACACACACAAATAAATGAATAAATATTTTTTTAAATAAAAAGTATATCCTGTTATCGCACAGCAAATATTAATACTTTACTACCTGTATGTCTCATATGCACATCTCTTGCTTTAAAACGTAGTTTGATAAGAATTTTAAATAAACTATGTTCAAATATTTAAAACTTTATTTTTATTATCATTTTCATTATAATTATTACTGTGGGAGAAATGAAAATCCCATCGCTTTTTTGTGGCAATTGGAGTACAACATTTTTATTAGTTCTCTCCTTCCTCCATGGGTTACATAGATTGAACTCAGGTCATCATTCTTACATAAGTACCTTTAACTGCTGAGCCATCCCACCAATCCAAGAAACTTGTTTTGCCACACTCATGTATACACTGAAGAATTTATGGTAAATAACTTCATTTATAGTCCAAAGGACAAAGATATTTTAAAAGACCTAAAGAAGCAACACATACAAATATTGGGATCTCCATCTTGGTGGCCCCTATTCATTAAAATAGAAAAAGAAGCAAAATAATTTTTAAAAAATTATATTTATTTCTTGTGTATGAGTGTTATGCCTATATGTGTATATGATCACTGATATTGTGCAGAGGACAGAAGAGGGTGTCAAATCCCTTGGATCTTGGGGTATGGACAATTTTTAACCATCATGTGGGTGTTGGGATTTGAACCTAAGTCTTATCCAAGAACAGCCAGTGATTTTTTTATTTTCTTTAATTTTATTTATTTATGTATGTGTATGTATGTATTGTCTGCATGAAGGTTTGTCCACCTGTGTCGTGCAATGCCACGGAAGTCAGAAGAGGGTGTTGGATTCCCCTGGAACTGGAGTTCTCCTGGAATTGGAATTTCAGACGGTTCTCGGCTGCCATAAGGGTGCTGGGGATCCAACCTGGGTCCTCTGTAAGAGCAGTCAGTCAGTGTTCTTAACCACTAGGCCATCTCTCCAGCATATGTTGAAGCAATACAGATTGGAGGGCAATGCAGCTTGGAGGGAACTATAACAGCAGAGGAACTGGGACAGGAGATGGACTGAAACAGTAAAGTTCCCCCAAGAACAATGATCCTCTGCTTTGAAAAATGTTGAACATAATCAGAAAAATATTCAGGGCAGGAATGGCAGGGTGCATGAAATAGCCTGGGGGCATGGAAAGAGATATGAGTCAAGATTGGAATGAGAAACGGTTTATGAAATGAACAAAACTTCAATAAATGTGTTAAAAAATAAAAAATAAAAATTTTCTCCCATCTTAACACAATGTCCCATTGCTGCCTCACAATGTTTCCGTTTTCTATCACAATGCTCAACTGATACATCACAGTCCCATCAGTATGCTCTCAGAGAATGCTCCATTTTTGCCTCACAATGACCATCTTTCCCATCTCAAGGTTGCATCAAATTGCTCCACCTTCCATGACAATGATTGACAATTGTAAGACAATCACTCATTGTCCCATAATAAAGCTGAAATATCTCCCAGAATGATCCGCTGTTAGCTCACAATTATCAATACTCCCATCTCAGTGCTCCACTATCTCAAGAAAATTCCCCATTTTTGCATCAAAAGTGTCCAAAGTCCTATCAATAATTTCTACTGTTGTACCCCAATATTCCATTGTCCCATCACAATCATCTGTTCTCTCATTAAAATTGTCTACTCTCCCATATCATGCAAAATTTTACCTGAGTTTGTCATTGGGAACAGACGAGTAAGGGTTGATGTTGTTTATGTTCCATTGGTGTTTCACTATATCCCATTGTCTTCTCACAATGCTCCACTATCTCATCACAGTACTTTATTGTTGTAACATAATGTTCCATGGTAATATCACAATACACCATCTTTTTCTAAAATAGATTACCTGTCTGTATTAGTCACTTTTCTGTTGCTGTGATAAAACACCATGACCAAAGGAACTTATAAAAGGAAGAGTTTATTTGAGCTTATGATTGACGGTTCCAGGGAATTAGAGTCCATTGTGGTGGGAGGCATGGCATCTGGAACTGGAGCAGCAAGCCGAGGGTCACATCTCCCAATGAGCACAGCAAGCAGAGAGAGTGACTGGAGACCACAAAGCTTGTTAAACTCACTAAGCATGCCCCCAGTGACATACTTCCTCTAGCACGGCCACACCTTCTAAGACCTCCCCAAACAGTGCCACCAACTGGAGACAAAATGTCTGAATACTTAAAGCCTATGGGGAACACTCATTCAAACCACCACATTCCACTCCCTGGCCCCCATAGGCTCCTGAGCATATAAAATACAAAATGCATTTAGTCAAACCTTAAAAGGCCCCATAGTCTTTACCAGTTTCAATGCCATTCAAATGTCTACAGTCCAAAGTCTCTTCTGAGACTCAGGCCAATCTCCTAACTGTAAGCTCATGTAAAATCAAAAGGCAAATTACAAACTCCCAACGTACAGTGGAACTGAATACACATTCCCATTCCAAAAGGGAGGAATAGAAGTATACTGAGGAAATACTGGATCAAAACAAGACTGAAAACCAGCAGGGCAAACTCCAAGTCCAGTAGGTCCATGTGCAATTTCTGGGACTTTACTTCCAAAGAGCTCAGCTCTTCCAGCTTTGCTTGCAACACACATCTCTTTCTTAGGCTGGTACCACTCCCTGTATGCAGCTCTCCTTGGCAAATATCTCACAGGTCTGGCATCTCAAATATCTTCTTGGGGACTCTGCTGCCAACCAGGCTTCACATTCAGAGCTTCACGCAATGGCCTATCAGGGCCTTCTTTATTCAGGGACACCCCTGCTGCACTATGCCTGGCCTCTGTGGCTCTCTGAAACTGTGGAGGAAGAACTGATTACCCCTTCACTCTTGCAAACTTCATGCCTCTAAAGCCAGCACCACGTGAATGAAATTGCTGAATCTGGCTGCAAGTTCGGGATGGACTCTCTCCTACTTTAAACACATTTGCAATTTTTCTCTGCCCTGGACTTGTTAGAGTAGAAAACGCTTTCAGTATTTTCCTTTCAAAAGTTGGAGGATTATCTGGGTGTGGTCTTGCCCTGAAGGTATTGATTCTGTTGTTTACTTGTAAATCTCGAGGCCTCTCCTTAATCACTTTAATCTCACCTTTCCCATTGTTTACTTGTAAATATCTGGGCCTCTCCATAATCACTTTAGTCTCTTTATGAATGGGAGCCTCTTCTTCACATGCCTTGGCCATACCTTTAATCTTCCTAGTGTACTTTTCAGATCCAAACTGTACATTCTACATTTCATTCTGCCCCATTTGCTCTTTTTCACTGTAGGTATGTATAATATTCACCATTAAAAGCCACGCCACCATTTCTACATTAGGCTGTCTTGAAATATCCTCCACCAAAGATATTAATCCATTGCTTTTCACCTTAGCATCAGGCAAGCATTTGGGCTGTAGGCAAACTGCTGCCACACTCTTTATCAAAATATCCCAGTTGCTGCCTAAGTCTTTATTTTCCTCTGGAACTACATTTTTTTGCATCAATGCTTTCTTCCAGGCTTCTACTAGAACGGGCTGTTAAGCTCTGCTTACAGTAGTCAACAGCTTTTCTAGCCCAAGGTTCCAAATTCTACCACATTTCTCCAAACATCCACATGGTCAGGTTCTTCACAGCCAACAGCCTACTCTCTGATTCCAAATAACTGTATTAGTCACTTTTCTGTTTTCTACCAAAGGAACTTATAAAAGGAAGAGTTTAATTGAGCTTACGATTGACAGTTCCAAGGAATTAGAGTCCATTGTGGTGGGAGGCATGGCTGCCGGGGCTGGAGCAGCAAACCAAGGGTCACATCTCACAATGAGCACAGGAAGCAGAGAGAGTGACTGGAGACCACAAGGCTTGTTAAACTCACTAAGCCTGCCCCCAGTGACATACTTCCTCTAGCACCGCCACACCTTCTAAGACCTCCAAAAACAGTGCCACCAACTGGAGATAAAATGTCTGAATACTTAAAGCCTATGGGGGACACTCATTCAAACCACCACACTGTCCTATCACAATGCTCCATTGATATAATCACAGTGGTCTGCTGTTCCATCAAAATGATACTCTGATCTCCATTCTCTTCTGTTACATCACAGTGGTCAACTTGACCATAATAGTCTTCTTCTGCTTCATTCCAATGTTGTTTTTGTATATCAAAAATCTACTTTCCTTTCACAATGGTCTGCTGTCTCCTCACAATCCTCTACTATGTCATCATAGTTGTCTACTACCCAAGAACTTGCTTCATTCTCACATCACAGTGGTCCACTGTCCTCTAACCATCTATCCTGTCTCATTAAAAATCTTTATTGTGCATCATAAAGATTTAATGTCATATCAAAATGTTCTATTGTCTCATCCCAACAGTGCACTGTCACATCAGAATGTGCCAATTATTGTATCATAGTAGTCATTTAAAAAACATTTACTCTTTTCATGACTTTATGTGTACGAGTGTATTATCTGCCAGGTGTGGTGGCACACGCCTTTAATCACAGCACTTGGGAGGCAGAAGCAGGCAGATCTTTGTGAGTTCAAGGCCAGCCTGGTCTACATAGTGAGCTCCAGGCCAGGTGGGACTAAAGGGAGAGCCTGTCTTAAAAAGACCGAAACAATCATATTTATTCTTTTCATGATTTTATGTGTATGAGTGCATTGTCTGCATGTATAGAAATGTACATTTGTCCTTCAGTGCCCAGGGATGTAAGAATAGGGTTTCAGATTCTTCTGGAACTGGAGTACTAGAGAGTTATTAGCTGCTGTGTGGGTTTGGGACTAGCACCTAAGGTCCTCTGGAAGAGTAGCTAATGCTCTTAACCCCAGAGCCATCTTTATAGCCTTGATTTGCTTTCTTGTATCTATACTCCAAGGTTTCATCACAGGTCTACACAAATGCTTCTGAATTGCCCAATGTCCCATCATAGTGCTCAGCTATCTCATCACAGTGCACCATAGCTGTTTAAAAATGGGCAACCCTCCCATACCTGTGCTCCTCTGTCTCATCACAATGCTTAATTTTTTCACTACAATGGATCACTATCCTATTAAAATGCTGGATTATTGTATAACAATAATCCACTTTCTTCCATCACATTGCTCCAGTGCTTTATTAGAGTTCTCCATTTTGTAATATATTTCCCTTTCTCACAAAAATGTGTCACTGTTTCATCGCAATGTTCCACAGTCTCCTCACAATTTTCCTCTGTCTCATCACAGTGCTCCACTGCCCTATAGCAATCCTTCACTATGCCATCACAATGGTCCACTGTCTCATCACAGTTTTCCACAAATGCTCCCTTAGTATATATAGCTCAACTGTTACATGACAACAGTCATCCCCTGTCTCATCACAATGTTCCATTTTTGTATCTCTGTGATTGTCTTGCTACAATGCTCCACTTTCTCACCCAAATTGCTACCTGTTCATTAATAATGCTCTCTGTTTCAGCATAATACTCTATTGCATCCCCACAGTTATCTAATTTTCTATCACAGTGCTGTACTGTCCTATGACTATGTTCCATTGTTGTGGCACAGTGCTCTACTCTCCCATCACAATGATTATGCCAAAAAATGATCCATTTTTGCATTAGAGAAGTACCCTTTCCCATTTCAATGGATTTATTAGATTAGTTCATGGGAAAGGTTCTGAGTAATCCAATCATGGCTGCACCACACTGGAGAGGCTGAGAATACAGGAGTTGCTTAGTCCACCAGGCTGGATAGCTCAGTAGTCCCAATACAGTGCAGAAGACCTGACGGATTCCGGGAGATCTGCTAGTCTTTAGTCTATGCTGGAATCTGAGGAGATGCTCATAACACCAAGATTAACTCACCAGTGAGAGAGAAGGCAAGCAGAAAAAAAAAAAATGGATGAGCTCCCTTTTATAACACCTGCCATCAGAAGGCAATACTTCAAATGATCCTATCTGAATATCTCTTTCTCATTTAAGTTAATCTCATATCCATTCAAGTTGACACCCATGATTAAATACCACATCTCCAGTATCCCATCAAAATATTGTTTTCTCTTTCAAGTCCTGATATTTTTACCCAGTGGTCCACTGTACTCTCACAGTGTTCTATTCTTACATAGCAATGGCCCCTTGTCCTTTCATAGTGGTCTATTTTTGCATCTTAATGATGCACTATCCTATCACAGTACTTCACTATCTCATGACAATGGTCCCCATTCCAGTCACAATGCTCTGGAATTTATTTTTTACATATTTTCTTTACCTTTCTTCTGTTTATGAAATATGCATACAGAAATATATTTTATTGTGACAAAACTATGCACACTTTATAAGGTGTTATTAATTACAACCCCATTTTTATAGAACTATCATCCATACACATTTCCATCCACACTTAATATTGCTCAACTAATAATCGTAATTTTTTTTTTACCTGCAGTTTGGTATTGTCTAATATACCATGACATGTTATGAAAATTAAAACTGGGCTGGACAGATGGCCTAGCGGTTAAGAGTGCCGACCGCTCTTACAGAGGACCCGGGTTCAATCCTCAGCACCCAAATGGTGGCCGAGAACCGTCTGAAACTCCAATTCCAGGAGAACTCCAGTTCCAGGGGAATCCGAGACCCTCTTCTGACCTCCGTGGCATTGCACGACATGGGTGCATAGACTTGTATGCAGACAGTACATTCATACACATACAGAAATAATAAATAAAATTTAAAAAAAGAAAATTAAAACTGATATTTCCAAAAACTTTTATAGGCAAATAAATACAAATACCATGTCTAAAAACTTGATTTTGTACAGCTGGAGTGATAGCTCAGCAATTAAGATTACTGGCTGGATATATCATTTCATTGTGATGAAAGAATGGACTATTGTACCATTGGGATGTAATAACTGAGGATTTTGATGAGACAGTGGAGGTATGGGATGGCAGAATTGACAGATAAAATGAAGCATTCAGTGTCATGGAGCATTTCTAATAGGAAAATGAACCATTGTGATAGAAAAATAAATCACTGTGATGATAAGTAAAGCAATATCCCACACCCCCAGCCTGTACCTTGCTAGCTTGGGCCCAGGCCAACTCCTGTTCTTCTGCCTCAGATAGCTGCCCTGGTTTCCTAACCCAGACTAGTTTAATCCCTCTTACATAGTTTGTTAGACCCTCCTCTGCTTGTCCCAACCCACACCTTCCCCTGGCCACCTGATCTGTGTGACACACACCAGCCTACCTATTACACTGGTAAGTCAGGTCTCAATCATTGGGTCTTGATTCTCCTGCAGCCTGAGCATCTTCGGTCTTCCCTACCCTGAGTCCTATTCTAGCTTTGGGACCAGGTCTACTTCTGCTCTTCCAAATCAGATATCTGGACTACTCTTTCAGTCCAGACATGCTTACTGTGTCATGATCCCTTGCACTGAGACTAAGTCAATTCTCTAGTTTCATTTGTGAGATAAGGCACAGGCTCTGATCACCACTATAATGCCCTTGCCCACCTCCTCCTCTGTGTAATAGAGACCCAGTCTTAACTGAGTCATCAATAGCAGAACATCTACACTTAATGCTCATAGAACATAGTAGGACAAGGGTTGGAGAGAATACTAATGCATTCCTCAATTCTCACCGGTTAAGCTTCCTGATACAATAGGGTGTAATGAACACAGAAAGCCACAAGTGATCACATTTTAGAGAATAAGAGGCTATAGAGGGTCACTGGATGAGACTCTTAAATTCAGTTCTACCCATCTGTGGCTCAGGGACCATTGGCGAAGAGGGAGCAGGAAGATTGTAAGAGCAAAATTTGTTCCATGTTAATAGGGGACCAGAGATTTTCAGGCCACTAGAAACTTAGTTATGTGAACTTGTTTCAATGGTGGTGTTGTGCACAAGTCCCATGCCATCTCAATCAGACGTGGGCCTGGCTCAAAGCTTGAGAAATCAGCAGAAGAACCCTTCCCTAGCCTGGGAACTCTTTATATCTGATTACTTCTCCATGAGGGATAATAGATTTTCTTTGAGGTCTCACAATAGGCTGACTAGATTCCAGAGGATGAACTTTCACCAAAGAACGTCTGGGTTCAAATTCTTGACCATATAGGATTTAACATATATGAAATAATACATGAGGTCCAGTGGGGGGTGGGTTAGGGGCATATGGATGGGGGAGGGGATCTATGTCTGATTAAGAATTATTGTATATTATGTACAAAATCTCAATAAAATATTTTAATAATAAATGAATAAATAAATAAATAAATAAGGGCTGGGCCATTCTGTTGCAATAACAGAACATTGTAATGGGATAATGGACCATTTGAATGAGAGAATGGATGATTCTAACAAGACAGGGGAAAACGATAGATATTGGACCAATGCAAGGCAAGAATGGAGTACTGTGATTATACAATGGCTCATTTTTAAGAAATATGGGCCACTGCAGTAAAACTGGACAATGTGACCAGATGAAGTGAAGTAACATTTTTGGTTATTCAATGAACCATTGTGCTATAACAATTACTTTGATGAAAGAGTGGATTATTATGATGGGGCAGTGGATCATTGTTGATGTCGCAGTATAGCATAGTTATTGAACAAGGTATTATTAGGATACATTTGTGGAGTATTGTGATGACACAGATGTGCATTTCAAAAAATGAGATCAATATGATGATAAATTGAATTATTGTAATAGGAAAGTGGACAATTGTGACTAAACCTAAACAGTGGAACATTTTAATGAGAGGACTATAGGAATTGGGCAGTGAATTTCTGAGATGCAACACAGAGCATTATGGTAAGATGATAGAACAATTACAATGAGAGAGTTAAGCATTGTGACAATGGAGCATTTGTATAGGATATTGGACCTCTGTGATACTGTGTTCACAAAAGGGATCATGGGCTAGGACAGTGGATCTTTTGGGAGTAACTGAGAGTTTTGACAAGACAACAAATTCCTGTGATGGTAAAATGGATTATTCTGATGTACCAATTGCTCATTCTGATAATACAGGGAATTAATGTGGTAGCTCAGTGGATCACTGTGATGAAAAATGGAGGACTGTGTGTGGTGGAAATTTTTATGAAAAAATGGAGCACTGATATGTGACGCTGGTACGGGAGCACTGGTATGGGCATGTTGACAATTGTAAGGAAACAATGAAATATTCTGAGATATTACAGCCTTCTGAAGGACTGATAACCATTGTGATACAATAATGGAATATCAATAACACCATTATAGTATATACTATAATATAATATATAATTATATTATATAATGGTTGAGCAAACGGTGGACTTATGCGATGGATGGGAGAGTGGACCATTGTAATTAAAAAATAGGAAATTTTGATGAGGGAGTGGGACACTGAAATGGGAGATCTGACCATTATGAGGCAATAATGCATTTTGATGGGACAGGTGAGCATTGTGAAGAGACACAGAATATTGTGATGAGATAATATAGCATTGTTAAAGGACAGTGGGCGATTGTGGTGGAATAATACTTGAAATTTGATAGGTCTGCAAACAACTATTGGGTAACAGTAGCATTATAATGAGAATGTGGAACATTGTGATGGGACAGATCACTATTGTGATGAGTCAGAGGAATATGCATTCAGACAGTGGATCATTGACATGTAATTAAGGGACATGAAGACAAGACAATGAAGCCTTGTAATTCGAAAGTAGATGCTTTGCATGTAATCATAGTGCCTTGGGATGAGGCATTGACAGCACTGTGGTAAGATAATGGACACTTGCGACACAGCAACAGAGACTTTTGATGACTCATTAGAACATGTGATGGAGCAATGGGCCATTGTGGTGAAACATTAGAGAATTCAGGGAAGAAAATATAGGATTATAATACTAAAATGGGCATTCTGCTGAAATAATTGCTCATTGTGATGAGCAGTGGATTACTGTGACGATACCCTTTACCACTTTGAGACAGTGGATATTGCAATAGGACGTAGACCATTCTGATGCAGTAGTGGAGCCATGTGTTTGGACAAAGGAGTATTTCAATGGAACAGTTAGGCAACAATTTATACATTATTGTAAAAGAGGGATAAATTATAATGGGAGAGTGTACTATTGTAATATACAAAGGAGAATTGTTTGGTCATTATAACATTGGAATGCCATTATTAAGAACTGTGATGAGGAATGGAGAGATGGCTCAGCAGTTAGGAGCTGAAGATCCAGGTTCGTTTCTCAGCAGCCACATGGCAGCCTACAACCACTTTACCTCCAATTCCAGGAGAATAAAACTCCTTCTGACTCTCTGGGTATTGCAGAACATGGGTGCATTTACAAAAATGCAGGCAATACACTTATCATTTTATACAAATAAAATAAAAATAATAAATACTTTTTAAAGAACTGTGATAAAACAAGGGAGCAATGTGATTATTTGTGGAACACTGTGATGAGATAGTAGAGACTGTTGCAAGATGGTTGATTGTTGTAATGCAAAGAAGGAGCATTTTGATGAGAAAGTGATGCAAAGTAAACAACAATACACCAGTAAGATTCAATAATGAAACATTATGATGAAATTGGGGAACACTGAGATAAGACAGTGAACCAGTGTGATATAGTATTTGAGCATAGTTATAAACCAGTGATGCAACATTGGGACATTATAATTAGACAGTGCAGCACTGTGATGTAGGAGTTAACGTTTGTGATAAACAATAGAGCATTGTAAAAGGACAGTAAACCACTGTGATGAGACTATAGTGCATTGTGATAGGACAGCATACCATTAAGATAGAATAATGGAACATTCTTTTGAGACAATTATGATAGAACAATAGACCACTGTGATAAGACAGTGGATAAAATACAGTATTGTTATGACACAGTGTAGCAGTGTGAAAGGACTGTGAAGCATTGTGATGCAACACTAGAGCAGTGTGACAAAACATTGGCTTATTGTAATGGAACAGTTGTGTACTTTGATAGTACTGGAGAAGAGTGGGATGGTACCATGGGGAGAATGGACAAGAGGCATGCAATAATGGTGCATGCACATGAGACAAGGTAGCACTGTAATGGAACAAAACAGTGAGATGTAACAACAGAAACTTATGATGAGACAATGGAGCCCTGGGATGGAACACTGTGATGCAGTGGTGCAGTGTTTTGATAGGACATTGTACCACCACTATTCAATAATGGAGAACTGTGATGAGACACTGGAACATTTTTTTGTGGAAAACTGGATCATTGACAAAAATATAGGATTCAGTTTAGAAAGTGGATCATTGTGAGGTGATAACTGACCACTGTGATGGAACATTGTTATGATATAGAAGAAAGGACAAGGGGACATTGTGATGTAATAATGGAGTAATAATACAGCAGATATCTCTGATGCTAGGCTTGCTGCAAATCAGTTAAATATTTTGTTGGGAGAGTGCATAATTTTGATGCAAAAATGGATGGTTTGTGATGCAATATTGGACCTTTTGAGTGCAACAATAAAGTGTTATGTAAGAACAAGCGAATGCTGGGATGACACAAGGTAGCATTATAATGGTACAATGGACCATCAAAATGCAAAAATCAAGCAGAGGGAGGAGTCAGGGGAGCCTAGTGATCTGATAGGTCACCATTGTGATGCAACAACGGATCATTGTGGATGAGAATGGGGACACATTGAGAAGGGAGAATTAACTAACATGATGGGGCATTGGAGGATTTGGAGAGACCACTAACAATAAACTATTGTGATGACACAGAGCAGCACTGTAAATGGAGACTGTAAACATGATTTGCAACCATGGAGAATTGTGGGATGAACCACTGGACCAAAGAAATAGAGATGTAATTAGGGAGCAATGTGGTATGATAGAGGATATTTTTTTAACTTTTCTTTTTATACTTTTTAAATATTTTATTAACATCAATTTCTTTAAGAAGTAACATCAGGCAAATCTTTGTGAATTCAAGGCCAGCCGAGTCTACAGATTGAGTTCCAGACAGGGGCTACAGGGAGACCCTGTCACACACACACACACACACACACACACACACACACACACACACAAAGTAACATGGTTACATTGAAAGACTTTTTAGAGGTTGAAGAATTTTGAAAGAGAGTGAATGGCAAACTCACATTATATTAACATTGACAAATTTCACATTCTTACTAAAAAATGGTGGTATAATTTTGCCAGTAGTCAATGTTAAGAAAATATAGTAGACATAGAATTTCAGAATTCATTTTTTAAGATGTAGTTATATATTTTTTAGTTTGAGGAGTATAACAGTTCAGTTTAGTTATTATACCTCTTTCTATTTCTTTTGTTGTTGCTGTTGTTCCATTTAGTTTTATATTACTCTATGCATATGTACACTCCACATATGTAGCAAAGTGACAGGGTCTGAAAATAAACTATAGGTTAATTTCAAAACACATTTGAGTTTCATACTTCAACAGTAATTTTGCATGCATGCAGGCATAAAGAAATACATTCCTAGGCTACATAGCAAGTTGATATATGTTTTAATATACTTTTAAAGAAGAGATTGCTTCTTTCTCATAAATATTAGAACTTGGGAAATTAGAAACATAAACTTCAAGTTATATCTATAGTAGCACCAGGCTTGACTTACAGAGCGAGTTCCAGGCCAGCTGGGGCTACAGGGAGACCCTGTCTCAAAAAGACCAAAAAAAAAAAAAAAAAAAAAAAAAAAAAAAATAAAAAAAGAAGTGTTGGTTACCTAGATTCCACCAAAAAGGGACACACATATGCTGGTGTTGTCGTTCTGGCGACTCTGTTACTTTACTAAGCACAATGGCTTCTTGCTTCCATTCCATCTCTAAATGCAAAGTTCATGTGCCTCCCACTTTCCGTTTTTTTTTTCTTATAATTTTTTTTTTATTAATTTCTTTTTAATTAAATATGCAATTTACAATAAGATAAATTTATTTATTTATATGAATGTACTGTCTGTGCATGCAGAGTTTGGGTTGCACCCGTGTCGTGCAACGCCGCGGAGGTCAGAAGAGGGTATCGGATTCCCCTGGAACTGGAGTTCTCCTGGAATTGGAGTTTCAGACGGTTCTTAGCCGCCATGTGGGTGCTGGGGATCTAACCGGCGTCCTCTGTAAGAGCGGTCGGCGCTCTTAACCGCTAGGCTATCTCTCCAGCCCCGATGTCCACTTTCTTTAAGGCTGCTTAGAACTCCATTGTGTAGACGTACCACATTTTCATTATCTATTTATCAGTTGAGGAACATTTGGGCTGCTTCAAGCCCTTTGCTAAGAGCTGCAGTAAACATGGTTCTTCATGTATCCCTGCAATATGATGAATCATCTGACTATATACCAAGACGTGGTATATATGACTGGGCCAAGTTCATTTTGAGCCTTTTTAAGGGTTCTCCATGTTGCTTTCCATAGGGGCTGCATGAGTTTGAATTCCCACCAGCAATGGATGAGTGTTCCCTTTTATCCATAACCTCTCCAGTATGTTTTCTTGATCATAACCAGTCTTATAGGGGTAAGATGAAATCTTAAAGTGGTTTTAGTTTGCATTTCCTTAATTAATAGTGACGTTGAACACTTTTTAAAATGTTTCTGATCCATTTTACTTCATCTTTGGGAAGTCTAGTTAGCTCTTTACTCCATCTTTTGATTGGGACAGCTATTTTCTTGCTCTTTTGTATTTTGAGTAATTTATATAATCTGGATGTTAGACCTCTGTCAGATTTGTCACTGGTGAAAGATTATTCCCACTCTGTGGGTTTTCTTTTACTTCTTTGATTATTTCTTTCACTGTAGAAAAGCATTTTAGTTTAATGAGGTCCACTTGTTGATTGCTGATTTTATTTCCTTTGCAATTGCTGTCTGGTTTAGAAAGTCTTTTCCTACCCCTATATCTTATAGACTACTATCAAGATTATCTTCTATCATTTTCAGAGTTTCAGGTTTCACATAGAGGTTTTTGATTCATTTGCAGTTGATTTTTGTATAGGGTGAAAAATAGAGGTTTAATTTTGTTCTTCTACAAGTGCTAATCTAATTTTTTCAGCAATAATTGGTGAAGATAATTTATTTCCCCCAATCAGTCTTCTTGGCAATTTTGTCAAATATGAGGTGACTGAAATTGCATGTGCTGAAGTTTTGATCTTAAAATTTGTTCCATTGATCTACAGGCCTGCTTTTGTGCCAGTACCAGGCTGTTTTCTGATTATAATCCTGTAATATAGTTTGAAGTCTGTTATGGTAATCCACCTTGCATTTATCTTTGTGCTCAGTATTGATTTGGGTATCAGGAGTCATTTGGTTTTCCGTATAAACTTTAGGCTATTTTTTTTTTCTAATTCTGTGAAGAGAGTCATGGGGATTTTAATTGGGATTGTATTGCATCCATATATTGCTTTGTGTAGGATTACCATTTTTACTACATCATTTCTTCCAATCCATGAGCATGGGAGGTCCTTCTATCTTCTGATGTCTTTGTCTATGTTCTTCTCCAAATATCTAAAATTTTCATTATAGAGATGCTAATGTCTTTGGTCAGGTTTGTTCTGAAGTATTTTTGAGGCTATTGTGACTGAGGATTTTTTCCCTGTATTTCTTCTCCAATTGCTTTTTGTTGGCATAAAGAAAGAGGTATTGATTTTTCTAGATTAATTTTGTAATCTGCCACTTTACTAAAACTGTTAATGGTTGCTAGGAGTTTTCTGGTTGAATTTTGACATCACTTAGTTATACTATCATGTCATCTGCAAAAAAGAGATATTTGGCCACCTCTTTTCCAATTAGAACTGCTTTGATTTCCTTTTCTTGTCTTACTGCTCTAGCAAGCATTTCCAGCACTATATTGAAAAAGAGTGGAGCTAGCAGCCAACCTTGCTGGATTCCTGACTTTAGGGGGAATATTTCTAATTTTTCCCCATTTAGAATAATGTTGGCTGTGAGTTTGTTGTTTATGGCTTTAATTAGGTTTAGGAATGGTCCCTCCAGTCCAAATCCTTCTAGGACTTTAAACATAGAGGCAGGTTGGATTTTTTTGAAGGACTTTTCCAGCTCAGTTGAAATAACTGTGAGATTTTTGTCTTTCAGACCATTTATGAGCATTATGTCACTTATTGATTTACATATGTTGAACCATCCCTGCATCTCTGGTATAAACAGAACTTGGTCATGGTGGATTATCTTTTTGATTGTTTGCAGGTATTTGTTGAGAATTTTTGCATCCACATTCATTAAAGGAATGAGTTTATAGTTTTCTTTTTTGGTTTTATAGTTGTCTGGTTGGGTATTACAGGGATGATGGCTTCATAGAAGGAATTTTGGAGATTTCCCTCTGTTTCTGTCCTTTTGAATAATGTGAGTAATAATGGTTGCAGATCCTATTTTACTGCTTTATAAAATTCTTCCCTAAATCCATCTCATCCTGCAATATTTTAGTTGGTATGTTTTGTATGACTATTTCAGTTTCCTCATGTTATGTGTCCGATTAAGCTGTCAATCTCTTATTAGTTAAGCTTTGGTGCTTTCCATGATTTCAGATATTCATCCATTTATTTTAGGTTTTCAAATTTAATAGAATATAGGTTTTTAAAGTTTTGTCATATATTGCCTAGATCTTCTTATTATCTGTTGTAATGTTTCCCTTTTCATCTCTAATTTTGTTGATTTGTAGTTGCTCTTTCTTTCTTTTGGTTAACTTCACTACAGGTTTATCTATCTATTATCTATTCTTTCAAAGAACCAGCTCTTGGACTCATTGATTTTTTTTCTATTGCTTGCTTTAATTCTATTCCATTGATATCTGCTCTGATTTTTGTTATTTATTCTTGTCTGTTGGATTTGCTATTCATTTGTTGTTGTCTCTCAAGTGTTGTTAGCTGCAATGTTAGTTTGTTTATTTGTGCCCTTTCTTTTTTTCTTAATGAAGGCACTTAGGGCTATAAATTTCTTTCTTAGGACTGTATTTAAATTGTCCCATTGGTTTCGTTGTGTTGTATTGTACTTTTATTTCCAGGAATACTTTTATTTCTTTATCTCTCCCTTGACCTATTGATTATTTAGAAATCTACTTTTTAGTCTCCATGAGTTCTTGTAGATAGTAGGGCTTCTTCTGTTGTTGATATTTTTCTTTATTGCACTGTGTTCTGATAGAATGCATGAGATTATTTCAATTTTTTGTATTTTTTTAGGTTTGCTCTGTGTCCCAGTATGTGTTTGAATTTGGATAACATTCCATGGGGTGCTGAGTAGAAAGTATATTCTTTGGTGTTTGGGTGGAATATTTGGTATATATCTGTTAGGTCTATGTGGTGTATCATATTTTTCAGTTTATATATCTCTCTGTTTATTCTTTGTCCAGTTGACCTGTCTATTGTGCACAGTGGGGTATTGAAGGCCTCTCCTATTATCATGTTGGGAATAATCTGTCCCTAAAAGTCCTATAGTATTTTGTGTAAGAGTGTTGATACATCAGTGTTTGGTGTGTATATATTCATAAATTTGAAGTCTTCATAGTTAATTTTTCCTTTGATAAGAATGTAGTGACACTCCACATATCTTCTTATTAGTTTTAATTTGAAGTCTATTTTATCTGAATATTAGAATAGAAACTCCTGCTTGCATTTACGACCATTTGTTTGGAATAATTTTTCCATTCTTTCAACTTTAGACCATCCCTGTCCTTTAAGGTGAGATGGGTTTCTTGTAGACAACAAAAGATAGATTCAATTACTTAATCCATTCTTTCAGTATGTGTTTCTTGATTAGGGAGTTCAGACCATTAATGTTTAAAGATATTATTGAGAGATGTATATTGCTTCACATCAATTTGGTTTGTTTGAAATTTTCTTCTATGTTTGGATTTACAGACTTGTACCTTCATTAGTTACTTTCTCTTGCACCTTGGGCATAGTCTTTCCTTTCTTCAGTTCTTTATATTGATTCAAATATTTTCTGAAGGGTTGGCTTTCTGAACATGTATTCTTTCTTCTTATTTATGCATGAAAGAGGTTTTTTTTTTTCTTTTTCCTTCAACTACAATAGATATTTTCTTGCATAAAGTATTCTGGGCTGACATTTAGAAATGGGTAAACTTTACTCCAAGTTCTTCTGGCTTTCATTATTTGTATTGAAAAGTTGTCCCTAATTCGAATAAGTTTCCCTTTATATTTAACATGTTGTTTTTCTTTTGTAGTTTTCAGTATTCTGTCTTTGTTTTGGGCATCTAGTGTGTTTATTATGATATGGGGTAGGGGGTTCTTTTCTGGTCTTTTCTATTTTGGTGTTCTATGTGCTTCTTGTATGGGTATCTTTTCTTCAATTTGGAGAACTTTTCTTCTATAATTCTATCGAAAATCTGGTTGATACCATTATCCTGAGATTCTTCTCCTTCTTCTATACCTATGACATGTATGTTTGTTTTTTCATAGTATCCCATATTTCCTGATTATTCCACTCCTTTCTTTTTGAATTTTTCGTAATCTTTGCTTGAGCATTCCAGTAATTCCATGGAATCTTCCAATACCCATATTTTATTTTTTATTTTATTCAATCTGCTACTGGGGCTTTCTCTAATCCTTTCCTGTTGCTTGGATGATGATTTGATTTCCTTTTTCATTTTAGCCTGAGTTTTCTTCAGTATTTCCAACTCATTCCTAAGTATATCATTTTCTGCTTTATCTATCTCTTTCTAGTTCTTTAATTTGTGTGTTTTTTAAATTCCTTGAATTCTTTAAGTTCCTTGAATTCTTTGAGTAGTTTTATGATAGTTCCTTTAAGATCTGTATCCTGGGTTACATTTTGGGAGTCCTCATTGTAGATGTCTTCTACTGGGGTTGATAGTACTTAGTGGGGACTTACTTTTTTATGTTATTCCTTTTTCCCATTGTGTTTTTGGCATGTGGATTTGTTTTGTGGTTTGTATTTTGTTAGGAAACTTAAGCGTTTCTTAGTTGAGTTGAAGAGTGACTGTGCTGGTTTTCTTCATACCTTGTTGTCTTCATATTAGTTATGAAAGGCTGGGTGATCTAGGCTTCAGGTTTTCATTTTGGATTTTGTACTGTAGGAACCAGCTAGTTCACACCATTGTAAACTTGAGCTTCTCTAGAGGCCCAGGACAGGTAACAATCAGGTTGGCTTGAACCTTGCACTACATGGGGAAGCCTACTGTTTCCCCTTTGCTGGTTGTAAGCATCTGAATCTGGGTACAGGAGCTGCAGGATTGGCCATAAGTGTTCCTTAGCTAATGGGTTGTGATTACGGAATATCATCAGAACAAAGCTGTACTGGTCTCTGGGCTTCTGTCTCAGTGGATTATGTGGGAGTGGGGTGTGGGACCTTTGCTGCCTCTCTGCCTGTGCAGGACACTGGAGGCTGCTTTTGTGTGCTTGCTCTGTGTGGACAGGCTGTCTGGGTTTCCAGGCCACTGGTTGCCCACCTCTGCCTGCTGCTCTGTCACAGAAGGTAGTTTTGATGGAAGGGTGGACCATTGTGATACAAAAGTGTATCATTGTAGTGGGGAGTCTATAATTGTGATGCAATAGTAAGCATTGTTATGACACAGTGGAGAAATATGATGGGACAGTGGCCCATAGTGAGGCACCAATGTTGCACTGTGATAGGACAATTGGCAACTGTGACTCAATAATTGAGATTTGTGATGAGACAGAGGAGCAGTGGACTGAGAGAGTTCACCATTATGAGACAGCAATGATAAATTGTGATGAGACAGAAGAGTAATTTCATAGGAGAATGGACTATTGATGTGGACAGCAGAGCATTATTATATTACATGGGCCATTGTAATGCAACAAAGGAGGGCTGTAATGAGAAATGGGACTGTTGCAATGAAAGAGTAGACCACTGACATACAGTGGAGCATTATGAAAAAATAGGGTAACTCTTCGATGGGACAGCAGAACATCATGATATACCAATTGGACAACGTCATAGAAAATTTTACCATTGTGATGCAACAACTGAGCATTATTTATTTTATTTTTTTTAATTTTATTTATTTTTGTATGTGTATGAATGTACTGTCTGAATGTAGGTTGGTGCACCCATGTCATGCAATGCCTCGGAGGTCAGAAGGTGTCAGATTCCCCTTGAACTGGAGTTAAAGATGGTTTTCAGCCATGATGTGGATGCTGGGAATCAAACCCCAGTCCTCTGCAAGAGCAGTCGGCACTCTTAACTGCTAGGCCATCTCTCCAGCCCCACAAATGAGCATTATTATGAGACTGGAGAATTGTGGTGAGAGAGTTAATCATTGTGATGAGACAGTGGAGCATTGTGGTGGGACATTTGACTTATGTAATGCAACATCGAAATTCGTGAAACATAGTGAAACATCTGATGGGACTGTAATCAGTTGTGGTATAACAATCATACACTGTAATTACATAATATAGCATTGGCCATTGTGTTGTAAAAAATTCTCATTGGGTTCTGATAGTGATAGTGGTTTATTGTGATGGGACAGTGGACTATTTTGATACCCAGCACACCGTTTTCATGCAATAATAGAGTGTTCTGATGAAACTCAGAAGTACTATTATAGGACATGGAAAAATTGACACAAAACTGGAGTATTATGATGAAATAGAGGAGCATTTTATGGGACAGTATACCATTGTAACATAAAAATAGAGTATTTTGGGGGCTGGAGAGATGGCCTAGCGGTTAAGAGCACCGACCGCTCTTGCAGAGGACCCGGGTTCGATCCCCAGCACCCACATCGCGGCTGAGAACCGTCTGAAACTCCAATTCCAGGAGAACTCCAGCTCCAGGGGAATCCGACACCCACTTCTGACCTCCACGGCATTGCACGACACGGGTGCACAGACTTGCATGCAGACAGTACATTCGTACACATACAGAAATAAATATAAAATTAAAAAAAATAGAGTATTTTATAGACTAGTAAATCATTGGGAAGCATTTGTAGAGAATAATGAGACAGAGGACCCTTCTCATAGAATACTCAACTATTATATTGCAACAATGAAGCACTGAGATAAACAAGCATTTTGACAGGACAGTGGACCACTGTACTGCAACTTTGGAGCATTATGATGAGATAAGGAACCATTAAGATGGTTCAGTGGATCATTGTGATGCAACTGTGAAGGTTGCTATAGAAGATGGGACTGTTGTTTTAACAATTGAGGTAGAGAAGTGGACCATAGTGATATAAAAATTGAGTATTGTGATGAGACTGTGGAACATTTGAGAAGATAAGGATATATTGAGATGGTTCAGTGAATCACATGATGCAACTATGAAGGATTGCTATAGAAGATGGGACTCTTGTTTTAATAACTGAAGTATGCCAGTGGACTGTAGTGACACAACAATGGAGTATTGTGATGAGACTGTGAATCTTGTGAGAAGATAAGGAAATATTGAGATGGTTCAATGGATCATTGTGATGCAACTACTAAGGACTGCAGTAGGCTATGGTGTGGGTGGACCTGAACTTGGGCATGTGTGAGATAACATATTAGTCACCACTGGCACCTGATCAGGGGACACCTGAAGCCATCTGGGAAGTATGATTACGTGAACCCCCGTGATGGAGAATCTATCCTCTTGCTCTAATAAGCCTCTCTTTCAGGCTGAGAAACTTTGAGACATTGTCTTCCAATTTGCCATCTGGTTCTCTGCTGCACATCTTTTCTTCTTTGTTGTAACTATTGTCCCCCAATGTCTGGGCCAGATATAGATTAATATCACTGGGAAACACATGGCCTTGGTTGTCTTGGCACTCAATGATTTCTTAAAATGGAAAGAGCTTAATTGTTCAACTGGAATAAAAATTTCTCAGTGTGAGCTCCTGGGGAAAGGTCAGTTCTGAAAACATTTTGTGAATCAACCTCATAGTATAAGCTTACTCTCTTTTTTAATATAATTTTTTGTCTTTTTTTAATGTCTATGAATGTACTGTCTTCATGTAGTTCTGGGCACCTGTGTCATGCAATGCAGCAGAGGTCAGAAGAGGGTGTCAGATTCCCCTGGAACTGGATTTAAAAGACAGTTCTCAGCCACCATGTAGGTGCTGGGGATCAAATCCGGGTCCTCTGCAATAACTGCTAGGTCATCTCTCCAGCCCCAAGCTTACTGCTCTTGAGTCTTTCATCATAGAGCAATTGGCTAGAGGACATATTCAGCCATCAAATACTCACTGAAATGTCCCTGTCTTTGTAATTCAAAAGAAACAGCAGGGGAAGCTTCTTATGGTCCATGACCCTATGGATCTTTTCTATTTCCCTGCACCCTGAGGATAGACCTCTGAGGGCTGAAAAACCAGTTTGAAAAAGCTGAGTTAACTCATCTCCTGACCTGGAGACGAATTGTGGGATCAGTATGCTTAACTCTCATGCTTAAATCTTCTCTCAACTGCCTTTTGAGTCAGGTTTGGTAGCACATGCTTTTATTCCCAGCACTTGGGAGGCAGAGGTAGGTGGTCCTCTGGAGTTCAAGTCCAGCCTGGGACAGCTATTAGGGATTGCTTGTCTACAGCAATGTAATTTTCCTTTTCGTTCCCCTTGGCAGTTGACCCTGCATTTGCCTGGAAGCTCATTGAGTACTTTGGGTCCTGCAGGCACCTCCCCAAAAATGTGCCAGTGCCTGGCCACATGTACAGGGGTCCAGGTTTGATGGTCCTCAGAGAAGATGGCAGCAGATGGCACCTGGCTTGTCTACTCCTGTCTCCCTTGCTCACTCCACATAGGAAGCAAAGGAACCTCTATGGGCCTGTGCTTGGATGGCCTGGAAACCTGTCCCCTGTAACTCTGTATGCTTGTGTTTTACTGTCTCATAACTTTCTAGGTTCCTGTGTACTATAGTGGGAGAGGGTTTACTGCAGTCACTTCTGGAATTGTCACTCTTTAAAGAGTCTCCTATTCATTGTAAACAAATGAATTATGTTCTAAAGAGAATTGACATTTGTATGTTAGTAGTAAATTATCACACATTGTATGAGGTCACTGAGAAACTGACTCTGGAGCTTGGATTTGCCCTCCCACTTCAGACTCAAGCCTGTTATCTGAAGATATTCTCCAAGGCTCTTGTCCAGGTTCATACTCGTCCCCTGACCCTGTAACAGAAAATAAGGAGAACAGCTAAACAGCCTATGAGTTGTGAAGTTGAGAATAGATAAGGGATATACTAATTTCAACAAAAGTTTATGTTATCTCATGGTATATGTCTGTATTAAAAGTAACCAATGGGATTATAAATGCATAATATCAATTTAATGTTTTACAAAGTACATATTATCTCTCTACCTATTGCTTACACTCCTTTGAAACCTAAGGCAAGGTTTTTAATAATCTACTCTTTGATAAATAAATGGTCATGTAAACTAAAACTATTAAATTAAAATAGGGTTCCTGGTCCTTAAGGATATATGTTAAGTTTAAGGAGTGATTACTTCTGCTACAAGGTGTGATTTATGTCTGCATTTAGATATGTTTTATGTTATTTTATTTATTTGATTTATTTTTTGCATGTGTATGAATGTACTGTCTGCATGTAGGTCTGTGCACCCATGTCGTGCAATGCTGCGGAGGTCAGAGAGGGTCTCGGATTCCCCTGGAACTGTACTCCTCCTGGAATTGGAGTTGCAGATGGTTCTTAGCCACCATGTGGGTGCTAGGGACCAAACCTGGGTCCTCTGCAAGAGGAGTCAGTGCTCTTAACCACTAGGCCATCTCTCCAGCCCCTAGATATGTTTTATATGTAAGAAATTAAACCACTAGGTAGGGGATCTTTGGAGTGAAACACAATGTTTTTTGTTTGCTTGTTTTTATTTGTTTGATTTTTTTTTTTTTTTTTTTTTTTTTTTTTTTTTTTAGCTTTGTTTTTTATGTAATGTTTCCTTGGTTTCAGTTTTAAAGCACTTGACATTGAGTGGCTTACTTGTCTAGGAGAGTGTTACAGTTTCATTTCTCCCTTGCCTCTCAGTTTTTCCTTTGTTATTTAAACTACTTGAATTACCCAAAGCTTCTGGGACCTGTAGCTTAATGCTTTTCATTTTTGAAAAATAGTAGCTTTTTTTTTTTTTATTATTTATTTTGTATGTGTGTGAACATGTACTGCTGCAGCAGGTCTGCGCACCCGGTCGTGCAATGACGCCGGAGGTCAGAACGGGTCTGTCGCATTCCCCTGGAACTGGAGTTCTCTGGAATTGGAGTTTACAGACTGGTCTTAGCCGCCATTGGTTTGGGGATCGAACCCGGGTCCTATGCAGAGCGTCGCCGTGCTCTTAACCGCTAGGCTATCCCTCCAGCCCCGAAAAATAGTAGCTTTTATTTACTCAAATATCCCTTTTACCCTACTTGTTAGACCTGGGCTATTACCTCCTTTGGTTCCCTTTTCTTCAATTCTTGGTGTTGCTGTTTGCATAACTTCCACTGTGTGTCTAATTCACTGAATCCCCACTCAACCCCTGCATCCTGAGTGCATCAATCAGTGAGATGAAGGCATTTTAATGTCTATTACACATTGTGCCATTTCCAGAATTTTCATTTTTGCCCATCATTTATTGCTCTTCAGAAATGATCTGTTTCTTCCCTATAACTATACCCTTTAAGATACTAGCCAGTTGTTTTAAATTTTTCCTGAGTTCCAACCTCTGATTCATCTTTGAGACTTATTCTGTTTCTTAATTTCTCTTTCAACAGTGTTACTGTTCTTTGATTTATTTCTATCTTCTTTTGACCCACTGCTTGAGGAATACATAAAGACTGGAGGTTGTATTTTTTTTTTCTGACAGAAAATGGACATTCCCCTTCTGCTAGGTCATTAGTTCTGGAGGAGGGTATTGTCATTAAGTAATTAGCTCTCAGGAGGCAGAGGCAGGTTTATCTTTTTGAGTTCAAGGCCAGCCTGGTATACAGAGTGAGTTCCAGGACCACTGGGGCTACAATGAGACCCTGTCTCAAAAAGACCAAAAAATGATATGGAATTTTGCTTGCTTCTTATTGTTGCTATGGCTACTATCAGTGTATCATTGGCTTTGAGTTTCTCTAATAGGACCTTATGCCAAGGTTAGACATTTGATTAACGGATTGTTTTTAATACTATATCTTCAATTTCAAGTCTTTCACATGCTCTGCACCTCACATAGAACTTCTCTCTATGCAGTTGCTGTTGTCCATCAGTAAACTCCTGTTTCAAGTGTCTAGAGAACTGGAAGGATAAGAAGGTCCCCATTTTCTGGTTCAGAGTTTGTCTTAGAAAAGCTGTGTCTCTGTGTTTTGCAGATGATATGATATGCATTCCACATGAAAATATTTTCCAAATTTATTTGACAATTTATTTTTTTATAATTTATTTCATCTATTTTACATATTCCACAATCTTGGAAGCCATAGCCTAAGTCATGACCAAGACCATAATTAAATTTTTCAACAGATTAACACTTAGTCATTGTGTTCCTGTTTAAGAGCTAGAAAATACTCAGAATGATAAATATGATCATTTGTAGGATCTTCTACCCAAATCCACCATGGTTCTCCCACTGTTCCATGAACAACTAGGTAATTGGCACTAGCATCCACAGATGAGGGATACCATTTGTCGTCTGTTTTTCTGGGACTTTTACTTCACTCAGCATGATGTCCTCTAGCTCCAGCCATTTTCCTGCAAAGCTCATGATGTCATCTTTCTTTACTGCTGCATAGAACTCCATTGTGTAGATGTACCACATTTTCTCTATCCACTCATCAGTTGAGAGGAATTTGGGTTGTGTGCTGGATAGTTTAGTGTCAACTTGACACACCTGGGTTGAGGGAGCCTCAATTGGGGAATTGGCTTCATTGGATTGGCCTGTGGCCACATCTGTGGAGTATTGTCTTGATGGTCGAGCAGTGTGGGAGGGCCCAGCCCACAAGAGTGGTGCCACCCTGGGCAGGTTGTTGTGTACTATATAAGAAGGTGGGCTGGGCATGAGCCAAGGGAGCAAGCCAGTGAACAGCATTCCTCCATGGCCTGTGCATCAGCTCCTGCCTCCAGGTTCCTGCCCTGAGGTCCTGCCTTGGGCTCCTTAAGTGATGAACTGTGACCCAGGAGATGTAAGCTAAATAAACCCTTTCCTCCCCAAGTTGATGTCGGTTAGAGTGTTTTGTCACAGCAATGGAAAACAAACTAGGACAGGTTGGTTCCAGCTCCTTGCTTTTGTGAAGAGAGCTGAAATAAACATGACCGTGCATGTATCTCTACGGTGGGGTGAGTATTGAGGGTACATGTCTAGGAGTGGTATGGCTGGTTTGGGTGGCAAGTTCATTCCAAGTCTTCCAAGGGTTCTCCACACTACTTTCCATAGTGGCTGTACAAGTTTACATTCCCACCAGCAGTGGCTGAGTGTTCCCCTTTCCCCACAACCTCTCCAGCACTGGGTATCATTTGTTTTCTGATCCTAGCCAGTCTTATTGGAGTAAGAACTGGGACAAGAAAAATACTGAAACAGTGAAGTTCTCTCCAAAATAACAAACCTCTGCTTTGAAAAGACTCAGAAAAAGATGCAAGATATGTATGGCAGAATGTATGAACTCAGCTGTGCTGGGGGGCATGGAAAGGGAAATGAGTCTAAATTGGATTGAGAAATGATGTATGATGTATGAAAGATAGATATTTAGCAGAGTGTCTTCTATTTCCATTCATTTACCTCCAAAGTTCATGATGTCATCTTTCTTTACTGCTGCATAGAATTCCATTGTGTAGATGTACCACATTTTCTCTATTCACTCCTTGGTTGAGGGGCACTTGGGTTGCTTCCACCTCTTTGCTACTGTGAAGAAAGATTCAATAAAAATAGATGTGCATGTATCTTTGTATTTTTCTTTGTTTCTATTTCATTGATCCCTGCTCTGATTTTTATTATTTCTTCTTGTGTGTTTAATTTTTATTACTACTTCTTGTGTGTTCGGTTTGGGACTCATTAGTTGTTGCCTCTCAAGTGTTTTTAATTGCAGTTTTAGGTCATTTAATTTGTGATCTTTCTGGGTTTTGTCGTCGTTGTTGTTGTTGTTGTTAATTTATTCACTTAGGGTTATACATTTCCCTATTAAAACTTTTAATGTGTCCCACAGATTTTGTTGTATTGTATTGTCTTTTTTGTTCAATTCCAGGAATGCTTTTCTTTCTTTCTTTCTTTCTTTCTTTCTTTCTTTCTTTCTTTCTTTCTTTCTTTCTTTCTTTCTTATTTTATTTTGTCTCCCTTGACACCTTCATCATTCAGGAGTGCCTTCTTTTGTCTCCATGAGTTCTTTTGGATGGTAAGCTATCTTTTCTCATTGATTTATTGCTTTGCGGTCTTATAGAATGCATTGGATAATTTCAATTTTTTTTATTTGTTGAGATTTTTTTTCTGTGCCCCAGTATGTGGTCAGTTTTGAAGAACGTTCCATGGGGGTGCTGACTATAAATTTTATTCTTTGGTATTTGGATGGAATATTCAGTAGATGTCTGTTAGGTCCATTCGGTGTATCATATTCTTTAGTTCTGATATCTCTCTGTCTTTTGTATATTTGATGGGTCTAATGGACATGGTCAGGTATTGAAGTCCCGTGCTTTTATTGTTTTGGGGTTAATCTGGGCTTTAAAGTCTTGTAGTATTTTTGTTTAAGAAGTTTTTTTGCACTGGTGTTTGGTACATATGTATTCATGATAGTGAAATATTCATGGATAATTTTTCCTTTGATAAGAATTTAGTGACACTGTTCACCTCTTCTGATTCATTTTTCTTTGAAGTCTAATTTGTCTGATATTAGAATAGCAACTCCTGCTTACTTTTTGATACTATTTGCTTGGGATATTTTTCCACCCTTTCACATTAAGGTGGTGTTTGTCCTTGAAGGTGCGATGGGTTTCTTGTAGACAACATAAAGTTTGATTCAATTTCTTTATCCATTCTCCTAGTCCATGTCAGTTAATTGAAGAGTCCAGCCCATTAATATTTAAAGTTGTTATTTATAGGTGTATATTGATTTTCAGCATTTTATTTTCTGTTTGCATTTTTTGTCTGTTTGTATTTCCAGAGTTATACCTTTCTTAATTCATTTCTCTTGACACTTGGGATTAGTTGTTCCTTTCTTCTGCTGTTTGTATTGCTTCGATTATTTTATGGAGGGTTTGTTTTCTGGACATATATTCTTTCACCTTATTTATGTTATGAAATATTTTTCTTTCTCGTTTAAGTATGATAGACATTTTTGCTTGATAACATATTCTGAGTTTGCATGTGTTGTGATTTAATATTGGGAATATTTTGGTCCAAGCCCTTCTGGCTTTCATCATTTGTTTTGAAAGGTCAGCTGTGATTCTGATAGATTTCCCCTTATATGTGATTTGTTGTTTTTCTCTTCTTTCTTTCAGTATTCTGTCTTTGTTTTGAGCATCCAGTGATTTTACTATGATACGTTGTGGAAAATTTCTTTTCTGCCTTTGTCTATTTTGCGTCCTTTGTAGCTCTTATATTTGTATGGGTAGGTATTTCTTCAATTTGAGGAAATTTTCTTCTATAATTCTGTTTTAGAACTGTTCAATACAATTATCTCAGGATTCTTCTCCTTCCTCTACACCTATGATAGGGAGGATTGATTATTTCATGGTGTTCCACATTTCCTGGTTATTTCACAGCTGTGTTATTTTTAAAATTTTTTCATAGTCTTTGCTTGATCATTCCAGTTCTTCCATGTTATGTTCCATTCTTGATTTTCTATTTTCTGCTTCATTCTGTAACTGAAGCTTTCTTCTGTTGACTGGATTTTTGTTCAATTTTGTCTTCCATTTCAGCCTGAGACTTCTTTAATATTTCCACTTCAATCATCCAAAATTTATTGTTCTATCCTTCTATTTCTTTGATTCATTTATCTGTGTGTTCTTTAAATCCCTTGGATTCTTTATGTTTGTGATAGTTTTTTGTTTTTGTTTTTTGTTTTTTTGTTGTTTTTTTTGTTTTTATTAATTTGTGTGTCCTGGGTGACTTCAATGGTGTCTTCATTGTAGGAGTCTTCTAAAGGCTTGGTAGTATTTAGTGGCAAGTTATTATTTGTGTTTCTCATACATTTTTTTCATTGTGCTTTTGGGATGTGGATTAATTTTGTTGCTTGTATTCTGTTATGAAACTTGAGTGTTTCTTATATGAGATAAAGACTGCCTTTGCTTGTTTTCTTCAAATGACTTCATTGTCTTCTTATGGGGTATGAGCACCTCGTTGGTGTTAGCTTCAGATTTTCATTTTTATTTTTGTACTGGAGGGATGAGCTAGTTCTCATTCTTCTATTATGGAGCTTCTCTAGCGGCTAAGGACACCTAAAAATTGGGTAGGCTTGAACCTCACACTATGTAAGGAAACCCTACCAGTTCCTCTAGCATATCTATAAGCATCTGGATGTGGTTAAGCATCTGGATCTGGGTCCAGGGGCAGGTAAGCTTAACCTGGAGCCAGAGAATTGGCGGAGGTGTTCCCCAGTTAAGGAGTTGGCATTCTTGAATATCACTGGATCAGAACTGTATTGATTTCTGGGTTCTATCTCATTTGCTGGATATCAAGTCCCTCGTGTGGGTTTTTTACCTCTGGGTGGGTGATCAGTGCACTGTTTCACCTACAGAGCCTAGTTGTCTGGCACTGGAGTTGTGGCATGGTTGCTGCCTCTGACCCAACCTGTGTACTGTACCCGGAAATATTTCTAAATGTCTTAATTTATTCTTTGAGACTTCTATAGACTTATTCATGGTATTTTCATCATCCTTCTCAATAAGTTCCTCCCAGAAGCCCCAACACACTCCTCACGTAATTTTACGTCTTCTTTTTAAACACACTGAGTTGACTGACTACTGCTGGTATGCACATAAGGGTGGTGTCATGCACTAAACTAATACAGGGGGAAATGTGATCCTCCCTTCAGCATTATTTGTCTCATTCATCAAATACTTTAAGAATAGACTCAGAACCTTTATAGCATTTTTATTAGAATTTAAGAAAAATCACCAGGGCAGGCAAATTCTAAATCTCAACATCTGAGCAGGGGTATGAATGGAAGAACGAAAAAGGCACAGGAAAAAAAAATCCATGTTTGCTTTAAGTTGTCATGGAGTTCAGAAACCTGGTGAGCTAAATGCCACATGGTGGGAAAGGGAAACGATTTTAAAGAGAAAAAAATAAAGAAATGCAAAATGTTGGGTCACCTGAGATAATTGGGAAAGGGATTGAAAGAACAAAAAGAAAGGCTATGCTTTCCTAAAAATGTTTTAAAAAGTGTGAAGAGTTATGGAAAGCTACATATCTATGGCCTGATGTAGAAGCGCTTGAATAGGGGGCAGGGAAAGTTGACCATTTTTTAGGCATTAAGTATCGATCATGTTTGGTAGTCTTAAGGTGAAAACACCTTCTTCTAGGTGCTCCTGTCACCTTCTTCCAGGTGCTCCATGTAATCGATCTTATAAAAACGGAAAGTTAAGTTTCCAATCCAGGCTAGAGATTCTTATTCTTTTGACCAGTTTTACGTTAAGGGACTTTTTTTTTTTTTCTCAGGACAGGGAACCTCATGTCTGAATTGATATTTCTTCTCCCTGCAGCCTTCAGTGGACAATATCTCCTCGGGTAGGCTAAGGGCCTTGTGTGCCTCTCGTCCAACCATGCTGGACTGTTGACTTGCTTGGTTGTGATGATTTAGCCACGTAACCTCAACCATTTCTAGTTCTCTCAGCTAAAGGAATTTGTTACCATTTAATTAGCTTTACAGAAACTGAAAATAATCATTAATCTCAAAGAAATTATTCTTATTAACAGCATAAAACAGGTGAAAACAAAATCTTTAATGATAAAATTTATTATCTCCAAGATTAATACAGGAATGTGTATTAGTAATGTATGTTGGAATGAGGGTTCAATGAAATGATGAAAATACTGGGCTGAAGAAATGGCTTAGTGGATAAAAGCACTGGAGTTTCTTATGGAGGACCTGGGTTTGAATCCCAGCACCCATATGGGATAAACAACCATTTGTAACTCCAGTTCTGGGAAACTGACATCCTATTCTGACCTCTGCAGTTATTATGCAACATGTACAAGCAGGCAATATTCCCACACATATAAAATAAAATAATAAATGAAATCTTCTGTAAGGATGAAACTATCAAAACAATTGTAGATAAATTACTGAAGAACAAATAAAAATGTAGATGCTAACAGCTATAGACTCACTGCACGTGAACAGCTTGATGTAGATGATAAACAAACATGTAAGAAAGTTTTTTTTTTTTTTTTGGGATTTAGTAAACACACTGCTGCATAACATAGGCTGACCTAGAACTCATAATTTTTCTGCCTTACTGTCCTGAGTGCTGAGATGACAAGCACAGGTCACCATCCCTTGTGTGTATTACACATTTCACATAAACACAATGAGAATACAAAACATATAAGAGTTGTATAAAACAGGAATGAAAAATTTTAAAGATGCTGTAACACAAGCTATCAGGCGCAAAGGAATATGGAAATGGAAAAATAAAAAAAAATCATGCACAAAACAACAGCTGTTCCCAACATGGCCTAAACTGATAATGTTAAGCATTGTCATCAATAAATATTGGTAATATAATTGGAAAGAATTCTTTTGTGTAAAGACATAACATGGCTAATTGGATAAAGATTAAAACAAAACAAAGAAAACAATATCCAACATTTAATGAGGAACTGATAAAAATTATGTGGCACTTATTTGTTTTGCAGGGGATCTAACCTTATGCCTGTTATGAAAATTATAATCTTGAACTGAACATTTATTCCTCATCACTTTAAGAATGCATTTACACTGAAACTGGAGGAGTGGTAATAAGAAATTACACAGCTACATGAAGCCAAAGCAAAATACGTGTAGCCACACTTATTTTACACACACACACACACACACACACACACACACACACACAAACGATTTAAGATCCACTCTTGTGGTTAATAGACTCATTAATAAAAAAAATTAGGGCCTGGAGAGATAGCCTAGTGGTTAAGAGCACCAACTGCTCTTGCAGAGGACCTGGGTTTGCTCCCCAGCACCCACATGGCATCTGAGAACCATCTTTAACTCCAGTTCTAGGAGAATCCGATGGGTCTTCTGACATCCACGGCATTGCATGGCACAGGTGCGCAGACCTGCACACAGACAGTACATTCATACGCATAAAGAATAAATAAAAAAATTGAAAAGCAACAAAAAAAAATTAAAATTAAAAAATTAAACAGGACTCAAAATAAATTTGAGAACAATTTTATTAGCGTTTAAAAGAAAAGGTCCATAGATTAGGCCACATGTAAATTTCAGCAGCTGTTGGGAGATGGAAAATGGAGAGGATAAGAAAGCAAGCAAATTTAAAGCCTGGGTTAAGCTGACGTGCAAGAAGGCAAATGTAGGTAGGGGTAGGCAGCAACATGCCATGAAGTTGGCTTTAGAGAAACAACATGAAAGCCGAAAGTATGATAAGAAGCATACTTTAGTTCTGGGAAGCATCAAAGAGAAAGATAGAAAAAGAAAAGGGAAAATTTCTACCTGTCTATTTTGGGACTTAGAAAACTGTGCAATGACCATCATGGCCACCTCATGGAATCTTGGTCAGACTGTGACAGGGGGTAGGACAAACAAAAGTACTATACCTCATGAAAAGGATACTTATTCTATTTCTCTACAGTGTGCTTTAAGGTCAGCCCATCTTCCCGGTTGTGGTCTTGCCTTCATGAGACATGATCTTTTGGGCATGAGATAGATCTCCACTGAGAGATACATTCTATTATTAACAATAACATTTTCCTAAAGAAGTAACCCTGTTTAGGAGGTGAAGAAAAATCTAGAACACCACCTCCAAAGCTGTTCACCATAATGAATCAAAGTGTGGACTGGAGTTTTAGTTCCCACCCTCACATATAACACTTAGGAATGGGTTTTGATTTAGAGAAAACAACCATATTTTGCTGGACATGGGGAGAGAGAGAGAGAGAGAGAGAGAGAGAGAGAGAGAGAGAGAGAGAGGAAGGGAAGAGAAGAGAAAGGAAGGGAGGGAGGGAGGAATGAAGGATGGAAGAAGAAAGAAAAAAATTAATAAATAATTTGGCATTTTTGATCCAAAAGACTTAGGGAACAAGTATGTGTTACCTTCACATTTACTCCCAAATTCAGAACTAAAAGAAAAACTGATGCACGCTGCTAATACAGAAGGACAGAGAAACCACAGCTCACTGGAACTGATGCTATTGAGGTCCCTGCCTCAGGATGTCCAATTTCTATCTCCTGTTCTTATCAACAGCCTAAAGAAAATGGAATAATTCATACATAAAAGAATATATATATATATATATATATATATANCCCAACCTGTGTACTGTACCCGGAAATATTTCTAAATGTCTTAATTTATTCTTTGAGACTTCTATAGACTTATTCATGGTATTTTCATCATCCTTCTCAATAAGTTCCTCCCAGAAGCCCCAACACACTCCTCACGTAATTTTACGTCTTCTTTTTAAACACACTGAGTTGACTGACTACTGCTGGTATGCACATAAGGGTGGTGTCATGCACTAAACTAATACAGGGGGAAATGTGATCCTCCCTTCAGCATTATTTGTCTCATTCATCAACATACTTTTAAGAATAGATCCGGAAACCTTTATTAGCTATTTTATTAGAACTTTAAGAAACACACCCGAGGCAGGCAAATTCTAAATCTCAACATTGAGCAGGGGTATGAATGAAGGAACGAAAACAGGCACAGGAAAAAAAAAAAAAAATCCCTGTTTGCTTTAAGTTGTCATGGAGTTCAGCAAACCTGGTGAGCTAAATGCCAGCATGGTGGGAAAGGAAACGATTTTAAAGATGAAAAAATAAAAAGAAATGCAAAATGTTGGGTCACCTGAGATAATTGGGAAAGGGATTGAAAGAACAAAAAGAAAGGCTATGCTTTCCTAAAAATGTTTTAAAAAGTGTGAAGAGTTATGGAAAGCTACATATCTATGGCCTGATGTAGAAGCGCTTGAATAGGGGGCAGGGAAAGTTGACCATTTTTTAGGCATTAAGTATCGATCATGTTTGGTAGTCTTAAGGTGAAAACACCTTCTTCTAGGTGCTCCTGTCACCTTCTTCCAGGTGCTCCATGTAATCGATCTTATAAAAACGGAAAGTTAAGTTTCCAAACCAGGCTAGAGATTCTTATTCTTTTGACCAGTTTTACGTTAAGGGACTTTTTTTTTTTTCTCAGGACAGGGAACCTCACGTCTGAATTGATATTTCTTCTCCCTGCAGCCTTCAGTGGACAATATCTCCTCGGGTAGGCTAAGGGCCTTGTGTGCCTCTCGTCCAACCATGCTGGACTGTTGACTTGCTTGGTTGTGATGATTTAGCCACGTAACCTCAACCATTTCTAGTTCTCTCAGCTAAAGGAATTTGTTACCATTTAATTAGCTTTACAGAAACTGAAAATAATCATTAATCTCAAAGAAATTATTGTTATTAACAGCATAAAACAGGTGAAAACAAAATCTTTAATGATAAAATTTATTATCTCCAAGATTAATACAGGAATGTGTATTAGTAATGTATGTTGGAATGAGGGTTCAATGAAATGATGAAAATACTGGGCTGAAGAAATGGCTTAGTGGATAAAAGCACTGGAGTTTCTTATGAGGACCTGGGTTTGAATCCCAGCACCCATATGGGTAAACAACCATTTGTAACTCCAGTTCTGGAAACTGACATCCTATTCTGACCTCGCAGTATATGCAACATGGTACACTTACAACATACAGGCAATACCTCACACATATAAAATAAAATAATAAATATAATCTTCTGTAAGGATGAAACTATCAAAACAATTGTAGATAAATTACTGAAGAACAAATAAAAATGTAGATGCTAACAGCTATAGACTCACTGCACGTGAACAGCTTGATGTAGATGATAAACAAAACATGTAAAAGAAAGTTTTTTTTTTTTTTGGGATTTAGTAAACACACTGCTGCATAACATAGGCTGACCTAGAACTCATAATTTTTCTGCACTTACTGTCCTGAGTGCTGAGATGACAAGCACAGGTCACCATCCCTTGTGTGTATTACACAATTTCACATAAAACACAATGAGAATACACAAACATATAAGAGTTGTATAAAACAGGAATGAAAAATTTTAAAGATGCTGTAACACAAGCTATCAGGCGCAAAGGAATATGGAAATGGAAAAATAAAAAAATCATGCACAAAACAACAGCTGTTCCCAACATGGCCTAAACTGATAATGTTAAGCATTGTCATCAATAAATATTGGTAATATAATTGGAAAGAATTCTTTTGTGTAAAGACATAACATGGCTAATTGGATAAGATTAAAACAAAACAAAGAAAAACAAAATATCCAACATTTAATGAGGAACTGATAAAAATTATGTGGCACTTATTTGTTTTGCAGGGGATCTAACCTTATGCCTGTTATGAAAATTATAATCTTGAACTGAACATTTATTCCTCATCACTTTAAGATGCATTTACACTGAAACTGGAGGAGTGGTAATAAGAAATTACACAGCTACATGAAGCCAAAGCAAAATACGTGTAGCCACACTTATTTTACACACACCACACAACACACACACACACCACACACACACACACACAAACGATTTAAGATCCACTCTTGTGGTTAATAGACTCATAAAAAAAAAAATTAGGGCCTGGAGAGATAGCCTAGTGGTTAAGAGCACCAACTGCTCTTGCAGAGGACCTGGGTTTGCTCCCCAGCACCCACATGGCATCTGAGAACCATCTTTAACTCCAGTTCTAGGAGAATCCGATGGGTCTTCTGACATCCACGGCATTGCATGGCACAGGTGCCAGACCTGCACACAGACAGTACATTTCATACGCATAAAGAATAAATAAAAAAATTGAAAAGCAACAAAAAAAAATTAAAATTAAAAAATTAAACAGGACTCAAAATAAATTTGAGAACAATTTTATTAGCGTTTAAAAGAAAAGGTCCATAGATTAGGCCACATGTAAATTTCAGCAGCTGTTGGGAGATGGAAAATGGAGAGGATAAGAAAGCAAGCAAATTTAAAGCCTGGGTTAAGCTGACGTGCAAGAAGGCAAATGTAGGTAGGGGTAGGCAGCAACATGCCATGAAGTTGGCTTTAGAGAAACAACATGAAAGCCGAAAGTATGAAAAGAAGCATACTTTAGTTCTGGGAAGCATCAAAGAGAAAGATAGAAAAAGAAAAGGGAAAATTTCTACCTGTCTATTTTGGGACTTAGAAAACTGTGCAATGACCATCATGGCCACCTCATGGAATCTTGGTCAGACTGTGACAGGGGGTAGGACAAACAAAAGTACTATACCTCATGAAAAGGATACTTATTCTATTTCTCTACAGTGTGCTTTAAGGTCAGCCCATCTTCCCGGTTGTGGTCTTGCCTTCATGAGACATGATCTTTTGGGCAAGAGATAGATCTCCACTGAGAGATACATTCTATTATTAACAATAACATTTTCCTAAAGAAGTAACCCTGTTTAGGAGGTGAAGAAAAATCTAGAACACCACCTCCAAAGCTGTTCACCATAATGAATCAAAGTGTGGACTGGAGTTTTAGTTCCCACCCTCACATATAACACTTAGGAATGGGTTTTGATTTAGAGAAAACAACCATATTTTGCTGGACATGGGGAGAGGAGAGAGAGAGAGAGAGAGAGAGAGAGAGAGAGAGAGAGAGGAAAGGGAAGAGAAGAGAAAGGAAGGGAGGGGAGGGGGGAATGAGGATGAAGAAGAAAGAAAAAAATAATAAATAATTTGGCATTTTTGATCCAAAAGACTTAGGAACAATATGTGTTACCTTCACATTTACCCCACAAATCAGAAACTAAAAGAAAAAGATGATATATATATTTCTTCTCTCTCTCTCTCTCCTCTCTCTCTCTCTTATATTTTATATATATATTAGATAAGTTATAGATATATATCTATATATATATATATATATCCCATTCTTGGTCAACCTAATTATATCAATAAATATTAAAGTTTCCGAGAAAAAGACAAATAGAAAAGGGTAACACTACAGAAGCTTAGTACCACACTTTTCATAATGAATATATTATTTTGATCAAATTGTCATCAAAATCCTCAATGTAAAAGTAGTAAATTACTCATGAATGTTAAACAATGTGATGGCTAAATTTTAGTGAAGCTGGAAGAGCTTTTAACTCATGTTATGCTGTGTAATGCAGTACAATATACCAGAAACTCAAGAAATGTCTTCCTAAAATGCAAGCATGATTAAATTTTCCCACATAAACTTATTAAGTAAATTCATCAAATGTACAGTAGAAACACAAACTTACTCAGGTAGCTAAAAATGTTACTGCGTGGACATATTGGGTTGGGATATTATGAAGAATTTCAAACTAGAAAAGTAAGGATATATCTTTAAAATGATAAATAACAATGTTTTTTTTATTATGAGAGATAGATTTCAATTGGACATAGTATCATTAAGAAAATGAAAGTCAGACTGTAGATATGGCTCAGCAACTAAGAGCACTGGCTGCTCTTGCAAAGACCTGGTTTCAACTTTCATCACCTTCATTGAGGCTAAAAACCATGTTTAACTCCAGTTCCTAGGGAATCCAAAACACACTTCTGACCCTCAAAGCCATTGCTCTTACATACATATAGTCAGTATACTCATGCACATAAAATGAAAATAATAAATATTAAAAGCAACTTATAGGCATATAAAATAAATTTGCCAAGAATGTTGTAAATAAATTCAGAAACTAAAAAGAAAGATAACATAATTATAATTTTTATTTTTATTTATTTATTTTTTTTGTATGTGTATGAGTGTACTGTCTGCATGTAGGTTTGTGCACCCGTGTCGTGCAATGCCGCGGAGGTCAGAAGAGGGTGTCGGATTCCCCTGGAACTGGAGTTCTCCTGGAATTGGAGTTTCAGACGGTTCTCAGCCGCCATGTGGGTGCTGGGGATCGAACCCGGGTCCTCTGTAAGAGCGGTCAGCGCTCTCAACCGCTAGGCCATCTCTCCAGCCCTATAATTATAATTTTTAAAATAAATGTATATTAATTATATTTTACACCACCTAAGCTTATAGACAGAGTTATCTTAAATCCATCTTCATCATCCATTTAAACCAATTCATTAGGAAATGTCTGCTCAAAGTTTAGACACCAAGAAATAAAATTTATTTGGAGGATATATTAAACAAAAATATTACAGTTTGATTAAACAAAAATATTACAGAAGCATCAAACTGATGCTTCTGATTTAGTAGATCTTTGAATGAGGCCAAGAATATGACTGTCTAAGAAGCTCCCTGCTGTTTCTCCTTAATTAAATAGAGAACTTTGAGAACATTCTTGTTATTTCTGCCCCTTGAGCTAGAAGCTAATCAGTTCTTCCCCTAAAGTATTCATGTTTGATCTTCCCATTTTAATTTTCAGTAATAGGATCCATTACTTTCAGATGGTATTGTGGAAATTGTTAGTTCTTCTTTGTTTCCTCACAGTATATTTCCCACAGAAGTATAAAGAGATATTCTAATCAGGGACTCATTTTTTGTTTGTCTTGATATTTTGAAGTTGAAAGATATTTGTCTTTGAGATTCCAGGAATGTGTTATAACTTTCCACAATTCTGGGAACAGAATTCTCCAAATGTCTCATAAATATATTTAGATGTAATTCTAGTCCTTAAACAATTAAACTCCCTTAAAGGAAAAAGGAAGGTATTTGTTACTAAGCTCATCTACTGGAAGATAACTGTGGTAAAGGCAAAAATTATTTTGCTCTAATTAGCTTTCTGTGTTTGGTATGTTCAGCCATACTAACAAGATCTTTGTCCTAGTGAATTGAAAGAAATATTCATTTGTCTTCCTTAAAACAAATCTGCCAGGGCTTCTCAGGGTGCTTGACTAGGTTTTGCTTTCAGTTAAATGAATCTAATTTCAAAGGTAAAAGTTTTTGCTGAGACCTTTGTTAATGCTTTCACTCTAAGAATTCTGCTTAGTCAAACTGAAACACAGGATAAATGATTGTCAATATAAAGCTACAATTTAGTAAATAATTTTTTTACTGAATTATCAAGTGTTGTGAATAACAGCAATACTATTAATAAATTTCTATGTGCATAAGAGCTTACAAACTCTGGAAAATGACTATGGTGGAAATAGATTTCATGTGAGTTAAGGTGCAGAGAGTGTGAGCAATATGAACATTAAATTGAGTACATTTGGAAGTAGAGACAAATTTTCCCCAAATTAAAGGCAATCTCCAAAAAGAATTATGGGTTTGTGAGTGGGTTTCATTTTAATGAATTTATTTCAGTCAGAGCTGCTTTAACAACAGTTTGTATACACATGAGAATTTAGATAAATAAAGAACCCATTAGTGATAGAATAAATTTGGTGATAAGCAAGAAGAGATGAGGTCAGAAGAAAATAGGATATTTCCAAGAAGAAATTACTAATAACATTATTATACAAATAGATTTTTATTTTTTAATTTTTTTCAAAGCTAATTTTTATTGAAGTTTGTGCATTTCATACAAATTTTCAAATCAAATCTAAACCCATGGCCCCCTCTCCCCAGCTCCACCAGAGCTCATGCACTTTGCCAAACAGGTTTTTCATCTTTTTCTCAGTCTCTTTCAAAATTTTTGATGCAGAAGTTTACTGTTTCGAGTAGAAGTTCATTGATTCAGTCAGTTCTTTGACCCATTCTTTTTGTTGTTGATGCTGTTGCTGTTATTCCTTTCACTATGCATCATTCCAAAATATCCATATATGCATGCCACATATATCATAGGTTTTAGCATCTTCAGCTTATGATCATTTTTAAAGATTTTTAAACTGAAGTGATACTTATTGTTATTGTTGAAGGGTATAGACTCCAATGAGACTATTGGGTTCTTTCATGGAGTAAAAAGAGAATTAATGAGCATTTGGTTGATATATAGATAAAAAGAAAATTATGGGTAAAATTATCACAGACATATTTTATTTCTCTATATCTCAATTTTCCAAACAGCTACATTAATTTCCCTATTTAAAAGCCATTGATTCTGAATGTTCCAAGCTGTGCATCCCCAACTCTCCACTGTGAGAACATCTGAAGCCTCTCCCAGTGCTCCAGGGCTAGATGAACCTCCATTTTAGCACGTGTCCAGTGCTTTGCATAATGCCAAAGAACACCTGAATCAAGCCTCCACCCAGCAAGCCTCCCAAATTTTGCTGTGCCTGCTGGCTGTAAGGTTATTGTGCGCTCTCCCCGGAATGAAAGGCTGCAAGGTCTAAGCTCTTGGGAGCAAAGTTTAATTCAGGGTAGCCGGGGCTAGGCTCAGGGGAGAGGTAGAGCCAAGCACAGAATGGCGTCTGGCTTGGGAATTTAAGGGAGAAGGTGGGAGTGGGATTCAGTGTAGGTGGGGTGGGTCAGAAGGCAAGGTGGAAGATTCCTGAGTAATCAGTGGTGGCCTGCTTTAGCATAACCAAAGGCTGGCCTGGGAGAGCAGGTTCTTGGACCTCCAGTCTTAGGTGTCTCTGCATTCCAATGGGCTTCTGGATCTCACAACCTGACACTGGGTAGTAGGGGTCAAGATATTAGAAGGAAGCCTGATAATATCTGATCGATACTTCAATTGGGCCTTTGTGGAGCTCCTGACAAGCTGGATTAGAAACAGCTTGTCCCTCCAATAAAAATACAAAGGGAAAGCCTGAAGCATAGACCTACCAGTCTTTCATACCTAGTAAGAAAACCACCAAGTCACATCAATAATCCAAACAAAGTCAATCTTCAACACAACAAGGAAGATGTATGTGTAATAATAGAATCACAAACAACAAATGAAATTCATATACCAAAATCACAATGAAAAACTAATAGTATGAAAACCCCAATAATATGTCTCCACTAAAAACTACCAGACATGTAGAAGATTTTTACAATGAAGAGGCCGTGGAAATAACTCAGCACTCAGTATTTAAAGGAATAATCATAAGCATGTTCAAAGAATTCAATGAATTTATAGAGCACACAAAATAACAAATCAAAGAGCTAGAAGAATTATAGGGAAAACTTATATTGAATTCACAAAAGACATATAAATCCCAAAGCAAACTCAGCCTGAAATGAAGAAAAAATTAAATAGTTAAGAAGTCAACTGGAAATGATTGGAGAAAGCCTCAGGAATAGAAACAATAAAATAAAAAACAGAATATCATATGTGGACAATAAATTGAAGAACTGGACTACATAAGCAAAGATTATGAAAAAGATTAAAAACACACAGGGATGGAATATTCAGGAAAAGTGGGACACCATGAAAAGACCAAATTTATGTATCATAGGCATAGAAGAAGGAGAAGAATCTCGGGATCATGGTATTGATCAGATCTTCAAAAGGTTTGTAGAAGAAAAATTTCCCAAATTATGCAAAAATATGACCATAAAAAACAAGAACCACAAAGAATACAAAATAGACAGAACCAGAAAAGAAAGTCCCTACACCAGACCATAGTCATATCAATGGCTAACTAATTGTACTTGAAACCCACTCAATTGGAGGATGCTCATGTAACATGATGTAAATACAGCCACATACCTATGGCTGGACACGTCATAGATATTTGAGAAATTCCTGATGCTTTCACCTTTCTAGGATAAAGAAATTTCTTACTAAGTGCACAATAGGTATCCTCGTATTTAGAGGCAAATATCTTAGACACCCCTCAAAAAGAAGCTCCTTTGTACCAGAGGAACACCATTACAGAGTACCTCAACTGCTCACACACAGACATTCTCTGTGACTTTTCCCCAAACCTAAATGGCACATCCCCAGTACAACATTCACACTTAACTCTCCTCCAACTTAGAACAAGGAACCAAGAGGATAATAATTAATCTCCTTATTCTGATTAAGGATGCTCTCTCATGGAACAGGGGTCCAAGAACTTAAAATGTCAGAAATGGTGAATCTGTGAAGATTAGGATTCTGTAGCGTGCAGTTCCATGTATAGGACTCATATATTGATGTTCACTCACTCAGGGCTCAGGGACCATTGTGGAAGCGGATGAGGAAATATTGTAAGAACCAGGGATGTGATGCATGAACATATGGAAATAGAATCCTACAAGTTACTGGGACCCTACTCATATGAACCTACAGGAAGAATGTAAGGATGTGAAAGACCCATGCAAGCTCAACCTAACAAAAACACAGCATGGAACTAGGGAAATGGGCAGCAAAACCCAATATTAGGTGAAGAAATATTGGCAGTGATTACCATTGAGTGAGGAAGAACTGGATAGGCTGAGGAAGAACTCTGGATTGGCTGATTAAAGCTCAGTGGATGAACTTGTACTGAGGAATGGCCAGAGAGATTAATTTGGAACAATAGGCCTTAACACGAATGACAGAATGTATGAATTGCAGTTGGTGGGGGTTGTGGGAGGGTGCCAATGAAGAAGGAGATATGAAGATGATTAAGATTGACTGTGTGAAATACACAAAAATTTAATTAAAATTGTGCAAAAAAATATAAAATCAATATTCCAGTAAACTAAATTATGAAAGAAATTTAGATATTTTGCAGCTCTATGGCCTACCAATATTAAATGAAGCTGAAGTAAAAAATTTAAATATTTTCATAACACCCCATAAGAGAGAAGTAGTGATTATAATCCTCCTAACATAAAAAATACCTTAACCAGGCAGATACAGTACAGAATTCTACAGATATTTAAAATGGTCCTCATATTAGTACATCTAAAATTATATTGAAAATTAGAAAATGATGGAGCACTTTCAAATTCTTTTCATGACTCTAGTATTGTTCTCATACACAAAGCAGACAAATCCAGTAAAAATTTATAGAACTATTTTTTTGATGACCGTATGCACAACAATTCTCAATAAAACTCTTGTAAACTGAAAGCCAGTGTATATCAAAAATATTATTTATGGTAACTAAGATAACTTCATTCCAAAGATGCAAGGATATTTCAACATACGTAAATCAATAAATAACCTAGCATAAAAATAGATTGAAGGACAGAAACTACATTATCATCTAATAAGATGCAGAAAAGCCCTTTATGAAATCAAATCTTTCTTGATAAAAATCATGGAGAATGTAGAGAGACAGGGGACAAATCTCAAATAATAAATATATACAATTACATAGTCAATATCATGTGAAACATAGAAAAGGATGTCTGCTCTCTAGACTTCTGTTCAATATAGTGCATGAAGTTTTAGATATAGCAAGAAGAAAAGTAAAACAGACAAATGGGATCTGGACTGGAAATGAAGAATTCACTGTAGAAAGATCCAGTTTAAACTGGTGGCTAGTTCTCACCTAGCACACCTCAGGGTACAGCATGACTGAGAGTCTGACCCTGCTCCAAGGAGGATCAAACAACGTGGCCTAGCTGATTGATGCTGGGTGGGGCAATGGTGTGCAGTAGTACAGAGTTGTGGGGGTCTATGATTGGCTCTGGGAACTGACGTCATTTGGTTTATAAAAAAAGGTCGTAGCAAGGAATAAATTTGAATTTCCCAGTACCATCATCATGGAATTCCCGGCCATCATTTTTATTAATTATTACATGCATACAGGCCATGGTAGGCCTGCATTTTGTTCAGGTCGCCAGTGGGTTGGGTTGGAAAGATGTCCCTGTGCAGACCACCAATCTGGGTAGCTGATGTTGTGAGTGGACATAGGCTAAAGATAGGCCAACAGCCATCAGCCTGGAAATTTCTCTCCAGGGTTCACTAGTCTCTGGGCAGGAGGGAGGTCACAGCCAAGAGTGGAACACATGTCTCATGGGTCCAGGCTGAGGGCCTGAGTTGGAAGTACCACCTGGGCCGGCTACGGGGAAGTAACAGACTGGTCTCTGTGCTGAGAGACCAGCTCCCTACAGCAGCTGCTGGCAGGTGCTGTGTCCCCATCCCCTTAGCAGGGCCGTGCGGTCCCTGTTCAGCACAAAAAGACAGCTTCCTACATCTGGCGCAGCAAACATAGGGCATGGAGACCAGTTTGGTAAGCTAGAATAGCTGCAAGATGGGAAATGATACCTTTAAAGAAGCTATGTTTCAGGAGGAATTGTTTTGTGATGTATGGCATGTATTTGTTGACTGTGTGCTGTGGTTTGCTGTAGCTGTTGTGTTTTGAGTTGTGCCATGGAGACAGTTTAGCATCTCTGAATCAGTGAAGGCACAGACTAAGGATGGAGGCAGAGGGAATTCTCATGTTAACTCTGCTGGTGTGCCTGTGGATGGTGCTGATGGGGATTTTGCTTATGTGCCGGAGACCCTTTCTCTGATAGGCTTTGGGAGGCCTGGACTATCCTTGTGTGTTTTTACCCACTCAGCAGGGCACACTTATGGAGCCCCTAGGTGATGTTTTGGCTTTCTTGAATTGGGAGCATCTGTTGCTTCCCCAGTCTTCCCAGGTTGTGGGTTTTCAGAGAAATTGTGAGAGAGGAGCCATTCCTCTCCTGTCCACTTGCCTTCTAGAGGCTTTTGAAATGGGCTTGGAACCTACTCTGCAGCCACAATTTCAGCCCAGAAGGGAATCCCAGGCTTCTACCTTCTTGACGCAGTTCAAGCCGCAAAGGTCCTGTGGGCAGGGACAGAGGCAGGGAGGACCGGCATGCCCGTGGAGCAAGCTCAAGGCTTTTGCTGCAAATGTGCACCTCACTAGAAGGCTTGCTATTGAGGTGCACATTTGCACAGTCTAGCTTGGGTTGTGGAGGCAACTCCCTATCCAGAAATTGCCTACCAGCATTGGTTTGCATGGACATTTGTGAAAAGCCAGCTACAGTTTAAATGTGATTTATTTATTTATTTATTTATTTATTTATTTATTTATTTATTTGGTCTTTTCTAGACAGGGTCTCCCTGTAGCCCCAGCTGACCCGGAACTCACTCTGTAGACCAGGCTGGCTTTGAACTCACAAAGATCCGCCTGCCTCTGCCTCCTGAGTGCTAGGATTAAAGGCATGTGCAACCACCGGCTTAAATTTGTTTTAAAAGTTATCCTTGAAAACCTTTTTCTGTAAATAGTGTCTTTGCAGTGCTTAATTCAGCTGAGGTTTTCTTTTTGTCTGCTAAACTTCCTTTAGGATCTCCTTCTAGAGGCCAGTCTTCTGTGATGCAAATTGAGCTTGTAAATTCCAGGCTTGAGGAGCCAGGTGTGGGGGCCTATGCCTTTAATCCTAGCACTCAGGAAGCCAGGGCTGGTCTCTGTGATTTCAAGGACGGCCTGGTCTGCATAGTGAGCTCTAGGCCATCTGTTACTGTAGGGAGGCCCTACCTTGAAAAGACTAAAAAGAAAGTGAAGCTGTTACAAGTTTCAGTTTGTAGCTGCTTGTAAATACTCTATTGATCTAGTCCAAGGTTTGTTGGTCTGTGTGGAAACAGCAAAGACAGTGATGGCTGTTGGGGGAAGAACTGGCTTTACAGTATTCTGTGTGTGACTGGAAAAGCCCTAAAGCCACTCTCCTGCACACTCGCCCTGGTGCAGTGGTTTAGCTTTATTGAGTTTTAAAGGTGCAGCTTTGATTCCAATACTTAGGAGACAGAAGGTGGACTTCAGTGAAGACTTAAACTCAACCTTAATTGTGTAAATGACTTTTTCTCTTTGAGTATAAGACAATAATAAAACTTCCTTCCCACAGATTGGTCTCACAACCTTTTATCCTTTGTGCATATATATGTGTATGCTTGTATGTATGTGTACACATGCACATGTGTGTATGGATGTATTTGTTTTAACCTCTATAACTTTCTAAAAAAGTTGACTATAAATCACTGTTAACAGATTCAACCTATACAAAATTTGGTTTATACTTTTTGGTGTTAACAATCTTTAATTAGGTTTATGTAAATGTTAACATGTGTTTGTAAAATTCTAAAAAGCATCTGAGCTGGAACTGTCCCCTTCAGCTCAGATGGAGCTCTATTAATTTAGTTAAACTTCTATGGTCATTTCTGTAATTTACTTTTCTTGGTTAAGAATTAATAATAAAATTATGCAGGGGTTCTAACAGTTAACTACTTTATGGGTGTATGCTACCACCTACTGGTTACACTCCTTCAAGGCCTAAGATAAAAACTCCAACAAATTCTTAAAGCATTACAGGAAATAAATTGGTTTTAATAAATAATCTTATTTTATTTTAGATTCGATTTAAAGTATAGTTAAATGTGTATTGTAAAGCATTTAACAGCCAGGTAAAACATCTTTAAAACAGGGTTTTGTGGCAGTCCTGGAAAAACCACCTCCATGGACTGAAAGAAAAATGACTGTTGTAAACCCACTTTATAAGTTTTATAGCGATATGTTTAAAATAAATATTATACATTTATATAGAGATATTTCAGTAGAGATTTATACAGAAATACAAATAAATAGATATAAGTTAATGGACTTGATTTCTCTGAAGACACAGTCTACTGAAAGTATTTTAAGGAAAAATGTATATCTAATTGATGTGTGTTTAACAGATATCCAAATTTGCCCAAACATTGTCTACATATTATATTGTATTGTAAAACTCAGTAAAAGTAAAAATGTCTATATTAAACAACATATATTAAAAGGTTTTAATAAAAATGGTAATACATTTAAGCTAATTGGAAATACAAATTGTTGTCCACATTTATTTTACTTATAGTTTGTATAACAACAACTTCAGGGTTAATGTATACAAATGTTCTCTATAATTTTTGTGTTGTACAGTATCATCTTATAACATTTTCTTTTACCTGTAGGATAATTTAACTAAAGCAGTTAAGTTTACTTCCCAAATTAACAGCATACAGTCAATGATAAACAGCTTGGGTGAATTTAATGAAAATTTACACCTTGATTCCTGCATATAGTTATGTGTAAATCAACTGCCTTTTAGAGATTTATGGGTCAAAAAATAAAAACCTAGAATAAAAAAGGGGAGGGATAGAGTTATATATTAAACCTTTTGTCAAATTTCTAAATTTAAATATTTTTATGTGTATGAATGTACTTTCTGCGATGTTTCTCAGCCACCATGTGGGTGCTGGGGATCAAACCTGGGTCCTCTGCAAGAGCAGTTTGTGCTCTTAACTGCTAGGCCATCTCTTCAACCCTTCAATTTAAATCTTAAAACTAACTATGGGAAAAGATTTGCATGTTCCCAAGGGTCAAAACATCACCACCTTAATAGCTGAGAAAGAAAAGATACAGCTTTGCATTGTGCAGGATAGACTAAGAAATACCAGCAGAGAAGTTGGGCCATCTAAACATTAAAAGGAAGAAAAGCCTCAGACTGCCTGAGTCACAGGCACCAAACATCTCTGTGGATCCTATTTGTAACAACTGTTTATAATGTGTCCCAATGAAGTTTACCTCCCAGGTGCCCCAAAATTTCAATATGAGAGAATTCCCTACCTCTCCTTTTCATAGAAAACAGAAAAAAATTAATAGTAAGGAAGTCATTCCCTAACTACAAATTAGAGCTGACTGTTATAGTAGTAATTTCTTTTAAAACAGGTATAACTGCTTTCTTTAACTGACTGATAGACATAAATACTGTAAAAGATAATTCTCTATTCAAAGCCAAATATAATAGTAAAGTCTATTAAGCTGTGTAAATAAGCAAAATATATTAAGGTAGAGCTCTGATATTAGCAACAGATTATTCTGCCAAGGAGATGTTAGCTAGGGTATTCAAGGCCCCAAAAGGTAAAAGTTTTATGCCTATAAACTGGGATACCTGCAAGAAGAGTGGTGGTAAGGCCCCACTGTTGAAGACATGCTGTAAGCATGGGAAAGATGTTTTCAGACCTTGCTTGCAAGTGTACAGTTGACCTCTGGAATGCTAGAGAGCATTACCAAAGGCCACTAAAACAATAAAGCAAACATTGGTCTCTTTGAGAAAAGCAAGACTCCTCCATCAGAATCAGCTACACCTGACCTGCCTGGAAATACTGTGCGGCAGTGGAAGCCATATGTCTGTATATCCCAAATCTAATTGGCTATTAGCTCTCTCCTTGGAAGAATAATTCACAGCTGATGCCACAAGCTTATGTCTTCTAGTGGTCAGGAGATATTATAAACCACAATAAGAGCTTGGATCTTTTACAGAAAAGCTACAGTTCATGGATTTGCATACCATCTAAACATCTATTATGCCAATGTAACCTACCATAATAATTAGTACTGTTTAATGCCTGTATTTCTAATTCCTTGTGCGTTAATAGAATTAAAAAGATATTCCTGAAGCCAGGTGTGTTGGCACACGCCTTTAATCCTAGCACTCAGGAAGCAGAGGCAGGCAGATCTTTGTGAGTTCAAGGCCAGCCTGGTCTACAGAATGAGTTCCAGGACAGCTGGGGCTACAGGGAGATCCTGTCTCAAAAACATGAAAAAAAGAAAAAAAAAAAGATATTCCTGGATAAACTGCCAACCCATGAAAGGAAAAGGCCTGGACTGATCGGAGTCCAAAATGACATCTCCAGAGAAAGTAAACTGTTTGGCTTCTCGCCTACTTGTTCCCCTTTCCCAAAGCTTAGGGAACAATCTGAAGAAGAGGGGGCATGGTAGAATGTAAGGGCTGCAGAGATTGGGATGAATTGTAAAACTACATCAGTATAGACTGGACTCTTATTTGTTCAACATTCTTGTACATGCCCCTCCAGATGAACAATGGGGACACTGGGCTGTATAAGTTTGGACATAGCTGCTTGCAAATTGATTTTACATGATGGTTGCTTGTATTAATTACTTATAGGTGACAGTTTACCTCATGGTTGGTTTCTTGGGCACAAATTGGTTTTAGTGTAAAAGGTAAAATCTTAGGTCTGGGCTGCCTCCACCCAACACTCAAGATCGATTTAAGCAATCATGTATTCAAGAACAGGCTCCTTTGTAGATACCAATCTCTCCCATGGGCTTGTCTGTCTCTCAAAAAAATACAAAAAGGGGGAGACGTAGGAAGATCCTGTTTGAATTGGGGGTTAGTTTTCACCTAACACGCCTCAGGGCACTGCATAGCCACGTGTCTGACCCCACCCCAAGGAGGAGAAAACAACATGGCCTAGATGGGAAATGTTGGGTTGCCCCTAGCTGGAGCAATAGTGTGCAGTGGCACAGAGTTGGGGGGCCTATGATTGGCTCTGGGATCTGATGCCATTTGGTTTATAAAAACAGGCTATACAAAGATACAACCAAAAAGGAGAACTATAGACCCATCTCCAAAAAAAATAAAAATAAATTTATAAAAAAAAGAGAATCAAAACGAATACAAAATAAATAAATAAAAAATAAAAACGGGCTATAGCAAGGAATAAATTTGAATTTCTGATAACATCATCACAGAATTCCCAGCCATCATTTTTTATTAATTATTGCATGTATACAGGCCAAGGTAGGCCTGCATTTTGTTTGTGTGGCCAGTGGGTTGGAAAGAGGTCTCTTTGCAGACCACCAATCTGGGTAGCTGGTGTTGTGAGTGGACATAGGCTGAAGAGAGGTCAACAGCCATCAGCCTGGAAATTCCTGTCCAGAGTTCAGCAGTCTCTGGGCAGGTGGGAAGTCATGGCCAAGACTGGAACACGTGTCTCGTGAGTCCAGGCTGAGTGCCTGAGTTGGAAGTAGCCAGCTGGTCTCTGAGCAGAGAGGCCAGTTCCCTACAGCAACTGCGGCCAGGTGCTGTGCCCCCTTCCCCTTAGCAGTGCCGTGTGGTCCCTGTTTGGCACAAAAAGAAAGCTTCCTACAATTCACAAAATACTTATTTCCAGATTACATACTCCCATATACAAATGATCCTAAGGACATAACCAGAAAACTCTTAGAGCTGATAAATTCAGCAAAGTAGCAGGATATATAATAGACAAACAGAAATGATTAGCCTTCCTATGTAGGAATGAGCATAGGGAGAAAGCTTGCTAATTTTATATTTCTACATCCCTAGAATTTATCATGGTGAATGATTTTTTTGATGTTCTTTCAAATGTGTTTTTCATGTATTTTATTGAGACTTTTTATGCTCTTCTCTTCCGGGAAATTTCTTATAATTACCTTTTTTTTTTTTTTTTGGATATTTATTTATTTTGGGTATCAGATTAAACTGGCTTCAAAGAAAAAAAATAGTTGAATTGGTCATTCCATTTCTATTTTAACATATATTTTGAGAAGCATTTGCATTAATTCTTTCAATGTGTGGTAGGATGTACACTGGGCATTTTTAGTTAAGACTATTAAGTAAAATACATTTTTCACAATTCCTCGAGAACTTCACAGAATATTTTGGTCATATTTTCTCCTCCATCATCTCCTTACAACTCCAAATATATGCTTTCCAAACTTAATGAGCTTTGCTTCTCCCATTAAGTCCACTTTGTGGTGGGATCACACTGTCCTGGAGCATGGTAAACCTTCCACGGTCCACATCCTCAATGAAAATGACACTTCTTCTTCTGGCAGCTGTCAGATAGCAATAGCTCCTCTGCTAATTGTTGGGCCCTTGGCCTACATTCCTCCTCCATGATGGAATTTTTCCTGACTTTGGAGATTTAAGTTATGGCTTCTATCTCATTGGATGTTATAGATTTGTTTAATTGATTTGCTTTTTCTTTGTTTGTTTGTTTATGGTGGCCTTTCACTTGAATGTAGAAATTTAATGATTTCTTTTAGATACTACCATTGATTGGAAGATACATTTAAAAATACAGGCATATAATCCTTCCATTCCATCAGTTCTTCTTTAATATCTAATTTTTTAAAAACAAAATTAAATCCCTTCCTCTCACCCTCATCAACTCCAAGTGGATCAAAGACCTTAACATGAAACCCGAAACTCTGATGGTGATAGAAGAAAATGTTGGTAGCAATCTACAAGACATAGGAATAGAAAAAGACTTTCTAAAGCAAACAGCAGCCTCACAGGAAATAAGGTCCATGGCTGACAAGTGGGGCCTCATCAAACTCAAAAGCTTCTGTACAGCAAAAGGAACAACCAAGGAAGTGAAAAGAAAACTGGCAGAGTGGGAGGAAACCTTCACCACTGATACATCTGACAGGGCATTAACACCCAGAATATCTAAACTACTCAAAAAACAAAGTAAGAAAACAAATAACTCACTCTAATGATGGAGTAAAAAACTGAATGGAGACTTCACCAGTGAGAAATATCTTAAAAAGTGTTCCACATTGTTAATAACGAAGGAAAAGCAAATTGACACCACTCTAAAATATCATCTCACTCGGATAAGACTGGCTAAGATCAAGAAAACAAAAGATACCAAATTCTGGAGAGGTTGTGGAGAAAGGGGAACATTCATCCACGGCTGGTGGGAATGTACAATCAACAAAACACTGTGTAAATCAGTGTGGAGAACTTTTAAAAGAATCAAAATAAGCCTACCACCTGACCAGGGCATATCACTCCTGGATATGTACCCACAAGACTCATCCTACAGCAAATATATATGCACATCTATGTTTATTGCAGCTCTCTTCACAATAGCGAAGAGCTGGAACCAACCCAAATGCCCCTCAACTGACAAGTGGATAACAAAAATATAGTACATCTACACAATGGAGTTCTATGCAGCTGTAAAGAAAGATGATATGACAAACTTTGCAGGTAAATGGACGGAACTCGAAGCCATTATGCTATGTCAAGTAACACAGTCCCAAAGAAACAAACAGAATGGTTTCCCTCATTTGTGGATGCTAGCACCAAATCTCCCAATTGAAAGGCAAGCTGAGCAACATTATTGTTATATTTCTTTCTATCTGAAAGTAACTGTGCTCTAATAATATGAATCTCTTAATGGGCCCTAGAATTAACTTACCACTCATATTCAGACATGCTAATTAAGGTATTTGTGTGGAAGGTATGTATTCATATTTTAGAGTAATACAAAATTAAAGGGAAAAATGTGAATTCCTAAACATATTTCAGAGATAACATACAGTATATTCCTGGATGACACAATTCTGGTACATATATGACACTTATACAGGCATATTTTGGAGCAATACAAATGGGAGGGAACAATAACATAAAGATTGTTTCAAAGAACAGATTGATACAGTTAAATTCTGCCCAAAGCAGTAAATCTTTGCAAAGAAAAATTTTAAAAAGAATGACAGAAAGATGCAGGACATGTATGGAAGAATGCATGAATTGGGGTGAGGTGGAGGGGAAAGGAAAGGGGAATATGTCTAAATTGAACTGAAAATGTATGAAATACACAAAATATACTAAAAATAAAAATATCTTACTTTTAATATCAAATTTTATTAATTCATCTATTTTTATTTATTTTGATTATTTTCACTGTCAATTTTGTTTATAATTTCAATGATCCTATATCATATTCTTTGTTTCACTCATATATGAATGTCTTATTTCTCTCTGTCTCTCTCTGTCTCTGTCTCTCTCTCTCTCTCTCTCTCTCTCTATATATATATATATATATATATATATAGTGATCCTGTGACAAGATTAAGAGCAGTCAGACATATGGCTATGAGTATAAATCTGTAGAAGACAATTTCACAACATGGCTCTCACGCAAATAACAAGTGCACATCACACCATGGGGCCTCTGATTTACCTGATACAGACATTTGAAAAAGATTATAGTAAAATGAGTGAAATTCTCCACTGTACATCAGACCCCAAATCCAAGCAGAAACAATTAATTACCCCAAATCAGTAGTTCCACTATTGCACCCATGGACCCATTCTGCCTGGCAGTTTAATATTACAGCACCCAGGGTTGAACACTTGGTAAGAAAATTGGTGAATTTTCTCCCTTAACGGGCTACATATCAGCTTCCCGCAGGTTGAAATACATTGAGAAGATGTCAGACTGCTGGTTGGTTTTAGATTATTCTTTGTACTGTTGCCAAAATTGTGGTGTCTAATAGCCATTGTATGAGCAAAAGAGACTTATTTCTCAGGCTTAACTGGGACATCTATATTAACCCTTCCCCATCAAGGATCAGGAAAAAGAGGAAGAAGATGTGAAAAGAATGTAAGAGCCATAGTATGTGCCATAAAATCCAGTGGGAAGGATTTGAGGGGTCAGTATAGGGGCAGGGATCTAAACATCTTTAAGATGTATTGTATGAAATGAGTTAAAATTCAATACAAATATATTTTGAAGAAAAAATATTGCATAGTGGGGGAGATGATTTTCAGGTCCTACCCCTTACTGAGGAATTGGTTTCTGTACATAGTTAGTAAGGGAGGGAAATTATTATTTTTTGAATAATATGTTCACTGATAGATTTCCAATGCTCCAGTGCACTGTGCCACTCTCCTGCATATACAGGCAATGCCAAAAGGACTGATTGGTCATAGAAATAAAAGACATTAAGTTGGGAGTTTGCTGTATAGGAGGGACATGAAATGGGTGAACTTGGAGAGGGCAATTGCTGTCCATCTCATTTATTCCCTTGGTGGTCCATGTAGAAAGCTTGCATGGGAAAGCACAACACAGAGACATCTTGAGGTACGAATCCAAATACAGAATGGCACTTTATTCAAATGAATGGATTAAATAGGCAGGGTGACCTCACCTCCCAAGGTCCCAGACCTTTGAGCCATCACATCCTAGTCTGTGGGAGTAGCCAGGTAGGTCTGATGATTCTCACTTGTGACTCTGGGAGGTGCTGGTGACAATGCTAGCCAGTGGATACCTAAACTCAAATTGCATTCGCCTACAGGCAACCGAAAGTATCAATGAATATTCTTTTGATTTCCGCTTCAATTTATCTCCTAAATTTATTTCAAATTTTGTGAAGAGAATGAGATCTTGAAATCATAATCTTACTGTATTTGGATTTCTCTGCTGATTTACATCCAGTAATATTTCTAGTATGAGATTTGATGGACAAATATACACTGCATATATTACCTAGTCCCATAGTATTGATATGTATTTGATAGGTATGTAATATATATATCATATATATTATATATGCATATATATATGCATATATATGCATATATATATATATATCATATGTAATATATATATATATTACATATGATATATAGTAGTGTTTTATATATATATATATATATATATATATAAATAAATATATCGTAGTTACCCCTATATTAATGGACTATGGTTTTATCTTTTCCACTGTTTTGAAAAGGTAATGACCCCAGAATTTACTTATAATTTTGTTTATATTTATTGAATATAAGTATAATGATGTCATGGTTATGCCTATATAAACATCTTTTTCATAGCCTCTATTACTAACTCCCATTTTTCCCCTCTCTGGTCTTATGCTGCCTGTATCACTCCAGTCAAGTTCTATCTTAACTTTAAAGTCTTGATTCTTCAAAAGAAAGAAAAATTGTAACATCTGTTTTTCTTAACATGATGCTCTCTAGTTCCACGTATTTTTTCCAAAATGCACAAATTAATTTAAACTTTCCCCACCAGAGAACTGGAGTTGGGGATGGTTGTTATTTGCCACATGTTTTCTATGAATAAAGCCCATGAATTCACTGTCAGTTTCCAAAATATTATGGATCATAATCCCAGCCTGATCACTTTGAAATGAGAGGCATAATTTTCTTTGGCTTTCTTTGAAAAGAAAGCCAAAGAAAATTATCTAGATTAAAGAAAATCATATATATTAAACAACAAGCACAGATTGGGTGCGTTAAAGATTTTCATTGACTGACTTGTGATTTCATTCAATTCTTTCTGGAAAAATAAGAACTTAACCATATTTTGGTGTCTTGAAACACTTTATTTTATTTTAATGTTACTTTGGTTTTTATATTACTTAATTGATTACACAATATAATTTTCATTACACATATAATACTTTGCCCAGATTTTGATTCACCACTGCTATCTATGTTAATTTTCTTGCACAGAAAGCATTCTCACATTCCCAGAAAAACAAAGGACGAATGGTATCCCTCATCTGTGGATGCTAGTGCCAATTACCTAGTTGTAAGTATTTCTTGTGCATGGCCCCTGGAGCTTTTGTCCAAAGCAGTTGGGAGTTATGTCTATTGGAAACAACAACAACAACAACAACAACAACAACAACAACAGAAAGGACTGCATCACAGAACTGACTGAAATAGTGAACTTCTGCTCAAAACAGTCAACTTCTACATGGAGAATATTGAGAAAGACTGAGAAAGAGATGAAAAGCATGTTTGGCAGAATGCATGAGCTCTGGTGGGGTTGGGGGTTGGGGGGGGACACGGGTCTAGATTTGATAAATAAATAAATATAGAAATTAATAAAAAGAAAACATTCTAGCCCTTCTGCATTCTCTCACGTTAAAATTTATTTCATTGTTTTCTTCTAAAGCCTATTGATTCAACTATGTGTTCCACAAATGTTCTTTTCTGGGGTCCATTCTTTGAAGCCTGAACAACTTACACAGAACTACATTATTTTGGGACAAGTTTTCCCTGTAGCCAGAGCTGTCCTGTAACTCACTATGAAGATGTGAACATGATCTCACAGAGATCTGCCTAGCTCTGCATCCTGAGTGCTGAGTTTAGTGTCACATTTTATAAATAAAATTGACTCTCCCAGTTCCAGCAGCATCCTCAGCTAGGACTGGGGATTCTTGCCCACCTCTCCTTTTCATTCTAGTTTTGTCTGGCCCAGGCTTGCACAGATCTTGTGCTTGATCTGCAAGGTTCTGTGGATTTTCCTGTAAAACTGCCTTGTTGTGTTCAGACAACACAGTTTCCACAGACTCAACTACCACCCCCAACTATTAATATTTCTCCCACCTCTTCACAATTATCTGTGAGCCTTGGAATAAGGTTAAATGATAGGTGTTATTCTGTTAAATAGACATATATTAAACTGAAATCATTTGTAATTTGTACCCAAAGATTAGTGCATCTCTAAATGATTTATACTTGTACCCACAGATTAGTATATCTCTACTATCTCACAGAAAACCTTCTTGTACCAGACTGTGATTAACACAGAGAACCAAAACCAATTAACACAGAGAGAACAGGAGATTGCAGAGTATTTATCTCCAAATGGGAACTTCAGCATCTTCCAGATTTCTCATTTAATACAACAATTTCTGTGAACTCATAAAACTTAGAATAATAAATTTAATGATTATTTAAAATCTCTGCATGTGAAATAAAATAAAAATTTTAAATGAATTTCTGAGGAAGTTTTGAAGGAAAACAAAATACATATTCCTATAAGTCTAAGTCACAGGTGGGTCACTAAAGGATGGCATAAAGGGTGAAAAGAGTCAGGATTTGAAAATAGCAGCATATGATTACAATTTCAACTTAATTCTGTTAGTTTCTCATCAAGTAAAATTTGGTGCCTTCATAAAGAGTCTTTGCAAGGCCCCCTTCACATTTTTGTTCCTCAGACTGTAGATAAAGGGGTTCAACATTGGTGTGACCACAGTGTACATTAATGAAGAAACTGAAGAATTCTGGGAAGAACTGGCCACTGCATAACTAAAGTACACACCAAGTGCTGTTCCATGGAACAAGGTGACTGCACATAGGTGAGACCCACAGGTGGAAAAGGCTTTGTATTTGCTTGCTAAAGAAGATATTCTCAATAAGGTGGAGAGAATTTGAGAATAAGAGTAGAGGATTCCAGTGACAGGAAACACAGCCACCACAACAGTCATGACATACAAGAAGATGATATTGAGGAAGGTGTCAGAGCTGGCAACTTTTATAACTTGAGCTAATTCACAAAAGAAATGTGGGATCACAGTACCTGTGGAGAAGTTCAGTTTCATCATCAGTAGAATATGAATCATGGAATTACAGATTGCAATCATCCATGATATCAGAACGAGGAGGCCACAGAAGTGAGGGCTCATAAATACAGTATAGTTGAGGGGGTGACCGATAGCCACAAAGCGATCAAAAGCCATCACACTCAAGAGAAAATTATCCATTCCAGCAAAAATCATAAAAAAGTATGCCTGAGAAAGGCATCCTTTGTAAGAGATATTTTTACTTTGTGCCTGGATGTTCACCAGCATCTTTGGGACTGTAGTGGAGATGAAACAGACATCCACAAAGGACAGGTTACAGAGGAAGAAGTACATGGGAGTGTGGAGATGAGATTCCGGGATGACAGCCAGGGTGATGAGCAGGTTCCCAAGCACTGTGATCAGATACATGGACAGAAATAGTCCAAAGAGGATGGAGTGCAGTTCTGGATCCTCAGAGATGCCAAGAAGCAGGAATTGTGATATTTCTGTGTCGTTTTCTCTTTCCATGTCACTGGCTTTGATCCTTAAGGAACAAGCAAATCTTCAGAAAGTCATAAAATTGCAATGCCACTAAAATACCACTTCATACTGTGACATGTGGATGAATGTCCTCTGTCCTGTGGTACTTTTCAATGCCCTACAATGTTTTTCATAAAGTGGATTAAACTCGTCTCACATCTACATGTTTATATTTTTCTTAGATTTTGTTTAATTTCATAGCAATCTCTTCTATTTACATTTATTCACTTAGGTAAGTTATTTCCATACTTAAGGAGATTAAAGTAATTTATTATATTTTATAACATTTTAAAAATAATAAAGGATATTTATTTTATATTTTTCTTTGGTAACATGTGCATTTCCTTATGAGTAACAGCCTTAAAATGTTGATAAAACTTGCACTTACAACACAATTGACCTTTATGTTCTTGACCATTCCTTCTTATTGATAGACCTGTTAATAAAAATGCCTTCATTTTCTCCATTATTCTAGTTGCTACTATTATATTTTTTCTAATTTAAAATTTCCTAGTATATACTACGGACATCAATATAACAGGCTCATAATTGCTGTTATTTATTTTAAATTATTTATTCTTTCATTTTTTATATGGGCTTTTGCCTGTATGTATGTAAATACACCTGTATCATGCAATACCCCAAGAGGACAGAAGTGGACAGAAGACGCCTTATAACTGGAGTTACATATGGTTTTTAGCTAACATGTATGTGCTGGGAATCAAACCTGGCTACCATGTGGAGCAGGCACATAAGAGCAAGAAAGGAGCGTCTTCACAGCTGTCTTCTCTACAGACCTTTATTATTTATCTACATGGTATTTTAGATATATACATGTCCAAAAGTAGAGAATAGTGGATGTTTATTATATGTGATTCTTGAGGCTAACTTACTTGTAGTAAACTTTATAATAGTAGTAGTAGCAGTAGTACTAGGAAAATGTTTCCCGATGAATATACCATCTCTATGCCCCTTTGAAAATCATATAAAACACATCAACCTAAATGTAACACCTCACCAGTAATAACTATATACCTCACATTAGGACTGAATATATCATTTAATTTACCTGATGTTGTAATTGTACTACTGTGGGTCCTCACATACAGAGTGCTCATTTAACAAAGGGATACATTCTGTCTTATCATCACAACAAATCTATCTTGAGCAACAGTCTCAAACTGAGACATTGTTCTAGGGTGGAATTCTGATTATTATAAGTAGAACAGATACGGCTGCCCCTTGCTACTGATATATAACATTTCAAATTAATGAAACTCCCATGGATCCTTCTTTCACAGAATGATTGACAGGTGAATTCTTCCAAAATGTATGAACACAATGTGATAAGAGGAAGGAACATACCACTTCTTTATTAAAATACAAAAGATGTGTGTGATTTTTGCTCATATGGAAATGTTCTTAACTTAGTACATATAATTTTGAAAACAACTGGGATAATGGACTCAGTACATGTTTGATATATTTGTTTAAAATATCTAGGGCTTCAATAATGTTAATCATCTTAAAATACTGAAAGACTAATATAAATTGGATTAAGTAAAATCATATATTCATGTATAAAACAATTTTAACAATAATGAAGAAAATTTATGCTGATTGAATGACAAACAATATCACTAAGTATTAGCTGATTAAGTTAAATAAACCCATAGTCAAAAGATAAATACATTATTTCACTCATAATCTAGATACATTAATACATAATCTAGATATATGTTCTTTATATATCTGTCTATCTCTCTGTCCACCTATCTGCATACAGAAAGAAGTAAAAAGAGAAAGGAAAGAAACAACTGTTTGGCAAAAGGGAAAAGCATAGGTAAAAGGAGTAAAGTGAGATGATATAATTCAGGCAATGAAATGGAAGCACATGATTAGCATATGTTACAATCTCAGAATTGGGGCTGGAGAGACGGCTCAGTGTTTAAGAGCCCTGACTGCTCTTGCAGAGGACCCGGGCTCAATTCCCAGCACTTATGTGGTAGATAAGAACCATCTTTAACTCCAGTTACAGGGGAATCTGACGCCCTCTTCTGACCTCCGCGGCATTGTATGACAGGGGTACACCAACCTACATGCAGACAGTGCACTCATACAAATAATAATAATAATAATAATAATAATAATAATAATAAATAAAATGCCAGAATTAACCTCTTATTTTATACTTTTAATATGCCTGGAATCCTGTGGCATGCTATGGGAATGCAGATATGTGAGGGTGATTTAACATCATTAAGAAGTAGTTTAAGAAATTCACAAAAATCCAGTAAAAATATGCATTAAAAAAGTTAAGTTGAAAGATGAATGCCAAGAGCCTGGAGAGCTGGTTCAGTGGTGAGAGCACTGGCTGCTCTTGCAGAGGACCCATGTTTTATTCTCACATCTTACCTGGTAGGTAAGTGCCATCTGTTACTCCTGTTGCATAGGGTATTACACCCTCTCTGGCTTCTGCGAGCTTTGCCTAACACAGGCGCACTTACATTAATACAGGCAAAACACTCATACACAGAAAATGAAAGTAAATACATTTAAAATTTTGAAATAAAGTTAAAGGTAAGGTTGTCAGAGTCCATGATTAATAAGTCACCATTATTTTGACCTATTCAATGGAATTTAATAAAAATAAGCAGAAAGGTATGGTGGAAAAACAATTTCTTTTGGGCCAATGAGGCTAGACTTTTGTGCAAATGAGGAATATGAAAGACGGAGCTAAAAGAGGAAGCATGGAACTTTGTTAAGCTTTAAGCAAAAACTGAGGGTTGCAGAAAGGACTCAGTGGTTGAGAGCACTGGATATTCTTGCAGAATACCAGATTCTGGTTCCTGAATTCAACATCACACCAAAGAAGTGTCATATTTCCAGTTCTGGGGATCCCACTCCCTCCCTCTGCCCTCTACAGGCATTGCATATATTAATCTAGGGAAACATTTATAAACATAGAGTTAATAACTTTTTTTTTATTAATTTTATTTATTTCTGTATGTGTACGAATGTATTGTCTGCATGCAAGTCTGTGCACCCGTGTCGTGAATGCCGCGGAGGTCAGAAGTGGGCTTCGGATTCCCCTGGAGCTGGAGTTCTCCTGGAGTTGGAGTTTCAGACGGTTCTCAGCCGCCATGTGGGTGCTGGGGATCGAACCTGGGTCCTCTGCAAGAGCGGTCGGCACTCTTAACCGCTAGGCCATCTCTCCAGCCCCCGAGTTAATAACTTTTATAGTGTAATAATTAACGAAAAGTAGACCTCATGGATTGTCAGCTGGATTAGAAGAGGTTCTAGGAGGAGAATGCAGATAATAGATGATGGACAGGAAGCAAAGAATATGTGATTCCTCCCCACAGCAGAACTTCCTAATGTTCCTTCTAACATTGTTAAATTCATGCTCATTTACAGGGTTGAGTCTTTGATATTTTGTCTCATTATTTAGCTTTCCAGATATTACATGGTTCCTATTGTACTGTAAATGTTAATTGTAAAGGTTGGACATATTTAATTAAGCAATCTTTCATTCTACCATGACTCTAAATATAGATTAGAAAGTGATTCTAAAGCTAAACAAATTGCATCTATATCTATTTTAAATGAATAATATGATAATAAGTAATAGCAAAATTAGGACAAGATCCACATAAGGATGATGGTTAATTCACTATAATTCTAGGTCACTGCATATAAATCAAAATGGTCACAATAGAAATTGAATTTGAATTAAATCAAAAGTTTCAGTTAGATCTCAAGATGTACTTTCCACTCAAAAAAGGAACAAAGTTCAGATTTATGCCAAAATATTACTTTCAAATGGCAATGCAACATTAAAACAGTGGGATGTTTAAGTCTATTCCCAAAGACACAAACACAGTCACTGAATTCAATCATAAAAGATCTTTCTAAACAATTGAAAAAACAATTAATATGTAAAATCATAAAAATTCATTGTAAAATTTCATTAATTGTGCCAAATTCTACTGTAGAAACAAAGATGAAACACTATCATAGGAAAAATGTCATGAAAGTAAAGTGTAAATTCTCATACTGTTAAAGAGGAATGGAGAAAGGGAGAGGGTCAGTACATAATAGACGGAGCAGCAAGGAAGTGCATATAGTCAAGTAACATTGTCATGGAATAATGTTTAATTACTTTTGCATTTCATGGTTATCATTTACTGGACACATTTTAAAACCAAATAAAATATTAAAACTATAGAAGTAGCAGGGACTATCAGCAAGTTATATAAGATGATAAAATAGGGAATATAATCTAATTTTGAGGCAAAGTTAATGAAATGCATGGACACAGAATATTTGACAGATTATTCTAATTTATACAAATTCATGGAGATGAGATGGGGATTTTGAAAAAAATAAATTGAAATAAGTTATAAATTTCATTCTGACATCAGAAATCAGAAGTTGTTTTAAAAGAGAACAGATTTAGTGAAAATTAGAATTCCTTCCTTAGTTCTGGTATTTCTTATTCAAAGACAAATTGAATGAGACATTTATCTACAGATAAAGCCCAAAACTCACTTTTCTATTTTTATCCCTCTTCGTTCACCAGCCTTCACTCCCTGAGATAGTTAGCACTGAAGTGATGCTCTCCTGGATCATCAATCCCTAGGAAGGTTACTTGGATTTTCTTCATAAGGAAGTTCATCCTGTTTCAGTTATGGGTCAAAAGGGACATTTTTAAAGTTTCTAGAATCAATAGTTTAATTGTCAGCGTTTCTAATTAAATAAATTGTTTTATTGTTTTGAATCTCCAATTTTGTCCCTTGAGGAACAAATACCACTGCATAACTGGAAAATTTCAGTCAATTAGTTTGTAAGTGGGTAGCAAACAGCAAAAATACACTGGTTTCTTTAAAGGAGAAACTACCTATTTTGAGTTTAATTTGGAATAATGGTCAGTAATGTAAATTTCTGTATGACATAAATCAGATGGATATATCTCTTTAATATCTTTCTTGAAAAATCTTTGGAGATTTAATTAGAACATTTTTGTTCTCTATTGTACAGAGGAAAACTCTCTCATATTTTTTTTTCTTTTTCTGGCAATAACTTATATTTGAATTGATTGCTAAAACTCTATATTTAACATGCACATTGAGGGTTAGAAACATTATTTTATGATAGAGCATTTGTCTAGCATGACTGGGAGTATAATTTCTATAATATAAAAATAGATATTACATGAACAAATACAGACAGTATATTGCAGAATACCCAAACTAAAAAAAAAATCACATTCATTGAATCATTACATAACAATGTTATGGAGAAAGTGTTATATACTCATAAATTCTTAAGCATATAATTCTCTTTCATCAAATTAACTACAAAGTATAAAAAATAATTTGAGATTAAATCTTCTTATTTCTATTTCTTTATATTCTTATGCGTGGTAGTAGGGATTGAATTCAAGTCCACAAATACTAAACAATGACTCTAACACACTACGACACCCAAGGTATACATATTAATTTCCATATTGGATGAATTAACAGATACCCTTCAGAGAGGAAACACATTTCCTTTCCTCCACATACCACCAACTTTCTTTTATTTTTAATCACATCTGTTCTAAAAGGTAGAGCCATTATCTCATATTACTATAGTTTTCAACCTGGATGTTTAAGGACAAGAGGCATTTTATTTCACATCATGTTAATTTCCTGTTTGAATTTGATAAAATGTATTTGGGTCTGTTTCCATTTTATTTTTTTATTTAAATATTTTTATTAAAGTTAATTTTTATTGAGCACATTTTATACATTCCTTTTTTCTTTTTTTTTACATTTTATTGATGTAGTATGTATTTCATACATCATTTTTCATTTATGTTCAAGCATATTCTCCTATCCCTTCCCCCCATCCCACCCCATCCCATCCCAGATCATGCATTCTGCCATTACTGTCCTGAATCTTTCTCTCAGTCTGTTTTTTATGCTTAGGAATTCACATTTTCCTCTGTTAATTTCCTATTATTCTAAAATACGAATACTTACTCTCCACCCATATACAGTAATTACAGAGTCTGAAAATAATTGGTGGGTGGATTCTAGAGCCCATTGAGAGATTCACATTATAACAACATAGTTGCTTTCAAATAAACAAAAATATAACCATATTGTCATTCAGCTTGCCTTTCGTCTGGGGGATTTGGAGTTAGCATCCACAAATGAGGGAAACCAGTCTCCATCTGTCTTTCTGGGACTGTGTCACCTCACTCAGCATAATGTCTTTGAGCTCCATCCATTTACCTGCAAAGTTCATAATGGCATCCTTCTTTACCGCTGATTACTACTCCATTGTGTTGATGTACCACATTTTTGTCATACACTCATCTGTTGAGGGGCATATGGGTTGGTTCCAGCTCTTTGGTGTTGTGAAGAGAGCTGCAATAAACATGGATGTGCATATATCTTTGCGGTAGGATGAGTCCTTGGGGTATATACCCAGGAGTGGTATGATTGAGTCAGGTGGTAAGCTCATCCTGAGTCTTTTAAGGGTTCTCCACAATGCTTTCCATAGAGGTTGTACAAGTTTACATTCCCACCAGCAGTGGATGCATGTTCCCCTTTCCCCACAACCCCTCCAGCATCTGTTGTCTTTTGTTTTCTTTATCTTAGGTAGCAGTACTGGAGTGAGATGATATCTGAGAGTGGCTTTAATTTGCATTTCCTTAATTATTAATGATGATGAACACTTTTTAAGATGTTTCTCAGCCATCTTTAATTCCTCACTGGTGAAGACTCTGCTCAACTCTTTACTCCATCTTTTGAGTAGGTCATTTGTCTTCTTATTTCTTTGTTTTTTGAGTCGTTTATGTATTCTTGATG
>VZQC01004377.1:256875-275432 GCA_009823505.1 Rhizomys pruinosus
GTTTCTGATATATATATATATATATATATATATATATATATATATTTATATATACCTTTTCTATTTATAATCTGCAGGTGATGTTTCCAAGTGTTTACCTTGTATACTCAGTGTTTATACTTTTCCATTAATTATTTTATTCTAGTTTGATCACAGAAGTCTATTTGAAGTTTGCTTTCTTTCTCCTTGTGGTAATGTAAAAATGCTTTATCACACAATTTTATGGATTCTTTGTCATTCATTATAAGATTGGTTTTGGAAATTTATTTTTCTTATATGTATGAAGATGTTTTACCTCCAAGTGGATGTCTTTCATATGAATGTCTTCCATATGGACTGTGAATAAGTCAGATGGCTCAAAGAGAAAAATGGTGGACCATAAAAAGATCATTGAGATACACCACCTGTGACACTGTTCCCAACAGTCTTATTTTAACTGAAATATTTTTAAAGTAATGGGGTTGTTTCATGCTCTATTAGAATGTGGGCCTTGTTAATACACTTTTTGTTATTCACTTAGCTATTGGATCCAAAAATGAATTTGCATTCATATGAAATGGTTATTAGTGGACCTTAAGCAGCCCAGAATTACAATCACAGTCCCATTATTTGTAATGGGATGGTAGCCTAGGGCCTATCTTATTTTGTTGTCCTACCCGCCTTCTACAAAACATTTATTTATATGGCTGACATAGTTTTAGCTTCTGACAGAAACTTCTAATTACATGTAGATCCAACTAAAGCAGTGAGCATGAGAGCTATATCCACACAACTTGCAAGAGTTGGCATTGATTAGTTTTTCAAGAAGACTATAAAAGGAAACTTTTCCAAATTAAGAGAAGAAATACCTATAAAGATAAAAGAAACACACAGAATACAAGTTAGATATGACCATAAGACAAACGGCTGTGACATATTACAGTAAAATAACTAATTTCCCAAGAGACAGAATTGAAACATGATCAACCGGAGGTGGGGGCTGTCCGGAGTCTAGCCAGGAGGCCACGATCTCTGTGGGACGTTCTCAGGTGAGGCTGCAGGAGGCAACAGGAGCACCACGTGCCTGCTGGCTCCTGTGCCTGCCCTGGTTGCAGCACCACCAGCCCCGGAGTACTACCCCTAGGACGATGAGGAGCTGATGAAAAAGCTGGACCAGGAGTGCAAAGAGAGGATCCGGAATGCAGAAATCTTCCTCCAGCTGGAAACTGAACAAGTGGAAAGAAACTACATTAAACAGAAAAAAGCAGCTGTGAAGGAGTGTGACAACAAGAAGGTTGAGCTGAAGGAGAACCTGACTGCTGAGCTAGAGGAGAAGAAAATGGTTGAAAATGAAAAGCTGACCATGGAGCTAACTGGAGAGTCTATGGAAGTGAATTCATCATGAACAGAAAGTTGCAGAGGCGACCGAATGATCCTGTCCCCATTCTAGACAAGAGGAGAAAGCCTGCACCTGCTCAGCTAAATTATTTGTTAACAGATGAACAGATCAAGGAAGATTTGACAACTTTAACAAGCTTAAGTCATCCAAGAGACCAGCATTCCCATCCTCTCCTGAAGACTTGCCCGCCACACCTGTAGAATCTCCAGCCCAGAGATTTGAGGCTCGGATAGAAGATGGCAAACTGTATTATGATAAAAGATGGTACCACAAGAGCAAGGCCATCTACCTAGAGTCAAAGGACAACCAGAAGCTGAGGTGTGTGATCAGCTCAGTCGGAGCCAATGAGATCTGGGTGAGGAAGACAAGTGGGTCAGCTGCAGTATGGGCTGTTTGTGATCTTCCGGAGGTCAACAGCTTGACTTGCCATGGTCTTCCTCTTCCCTTGACCCTTTTCTGGAGTGGATTTTTTTTTTTTTGGTTTTTTTTTTTTTGAGACAGGGTCTCCCTTTTTAGTCTCAGCTGTCCTGGAGCTCGCTCTGTAGACCAGGCTGGCCTTGATCTCACAGAGATCCTCCTGCCTCTGACTCCCGAGCGCTGGAATTAAAGGCTTGCACCACACCCGGCTCTGGAGTGGTTTTTATTTTTGTTTAATTATCTTCTTAGTAGAAAATTTCTAGCTTACTGGGACTAGCTCCTTGGTTTTTGTCATTGAGAGCACCATGTGGATTCTTCAAGGCATTTACTTGCCCGAACACATCCATCAACTTTGTGCCATTCTTTTCTGCCTCAACCTTCTAGAAATTAGTCACCAGGAGACTCTTAAATTTCAGGAATTTGGGGGGGGGATGCTCTACTTCCCCTTCATTTCTTTATTTTTTGATTTTAAAAAATCTCCCATGAGTTTGAAGGGATGCTTGTTTTAATAATTATCTTTAGGTCTTTCTACCATGAAGACAAGAAGGGATATACTGCACAGTGTGTTCTCCTGGTCGAATCTGACTAGTGATCACTAGCTGCTTCCCTTGTCCTGCCCAATTTGCTGTTTTCCCTGAATCACGGGCAGAAGATGACTTCTTCTGGCTCTGCCTTCTTGGAGAAATAAATGCCTTGTAGGGTCTGCCTCATACTGTCTACGACAGAATGTTCATCCTGGAGACTGCATCCAATGAATGGAGCTGGAGAGAACACTGCCTATTCTTACCATGCTGAAGTTACCAGGTTATAACTGTTATTTAATGCAAGTGATTTATTCAGACACATTTTTCCTCACTCAGAGTGGAACAAGAAGTGAAAATTTCAGATTTCATTTGTAATTCCTGTTTCTTTCAGGTTCCATGTAGTAAGAACTATCACATGCACTAGGCAGGCCATCAGCATTCTCTTTTATAGGTGGGGTGACAATGTGGGTTGTTGCAATAACCACAGGTCTGTGGCTTCATGTGTAATCTGTGTATCACTCTTGTTGCTGGGTCATTACTCTACTTGGACTGTTCCACACTGTAGAACTCCCAGCCTCCCAGAAAATCTGGCCCACATTCGAGACAAGGAGACTTCTGTCCTGTGCTGTCCTGCCACCAAGTTGGTGCTCTTCCTGAGTCCCAAGGAAGCAGCCTGTCGTGGGCCCTGTTCCTCCCTTGGTCCTCTTATGGAGGAAGTGGTTCACAGGTTGGCGGGTTCTTTGTCCTCCACTTGCTGTCTTGAGATGGTAAAGAATCTGAGGTTAGAGTAACGGCTGGCTAGCATCTCCCTGGGCAGTCAGTAGGCCATCCGAATCTTAGGAAATTTTTGTAAATAATCCTTTTGGACTCTGTTCATATTGTCTGTTGATACGGATAGCCCACAGAAAAGTCACCTTCTAAGTTCTTGGTTTCACAGAAGCCAAGCTTTTCTGACCCAGAGGAAAGACTTGTATAGACCTATTTTTGTTTTAATTTATGTCCGTATTCATTATCATTCCCCCCTACCCCTGCTATATTATAGTTTCTTTTTTTTAGAAAAGAGGATAAATGATGTTTATTAATTAAAAGTTTCCCAGGTTGTCTGTGTTCCACTCTGCCCCCCATTCCCCGCTGTTACTGTGTTCATGCAGTGCACCAAGTCAAGGGTGAGCAGAGACCACCCTCTGTGTTCACACCTTTTGCTATGAGGGAAGACTTCCCCCCTGGAATTCCAACTGACTTCAGGGACAGGGATGCCTACCTGGGTAGCTGTTCTACCTTCACATGCCCTGTGATGGAAATTCATTTTGATGTATTTAGTGTGTTTATCATCAAAGGTGTTTGAAATTTTTTTCTTAACTGATTACCTTTCTTGCCCATCCAAATAGTATACCAAAGTGTATTTTCTTGGAAAGGGCCAGGTCTATAGCCTCTGGGGCTCCTGTGAAAGAAGTAGAAGTTGCCTTTTTCTCCTGCCTTGTCTGGTAGCAGCTTGCACTTTTGCCTTCCATCTTCTGTAAATTCTGGGAGGGGGTTGTTTGAGGCCACACTTAGTCATGGTCTCTATCTCACTCACTGACTTCTCATTGTGTTAACAAGCCTCTGTAATTACACAGTGAAATGTGAAGGAGACTGGAGACACAGCCTAGTAAATGAATATCCCTAATCCCAGGAAGTTGAGGTTATTTAGTCACTCCTGTGGTGAGACCTCAGCAATTGTGTTATTCTGATATGGACAGAGGCCCTTCAGTCAGGGGCAGAGACTTCACTGAAGGGGATGCACACAGGTGCTGGACTAGGAAGAGCTTGGCCCTCATCCCTAGTGACTGTCTTTCCTTGTCTGTCATAGACCCTAGTACACCTGACAAACTCTGGTTCAACCACATCCAGACAGTTGTGATGGAGAGCCTGTGCAAACTTCATCAGAGTCTGCCTCCAGTGTTGACACCCAGTGTTCCTTGGCCCCATGTTGCACCTCTGCTGGGGAGTCTGTGTGTTGTCTCCCCCATGCCTCCTCACCAGCCAGTGTGCCGGCAATTTCCATTTATATTCCTGTAGCCATACCAAAGCCAGGGGTTTGCTTCCAGATGATACCAGTGTTTAATGGTCTTCTAACTACCTTGTTAAACAACAACAAAAAAAAAAAAAAAAAGAAAAAAAAACAGAAAGATGATCAATGAAAATAAGTTACATATAGGGGAAAGACCATGAGAATTACAACTTGAATTTTCAATTCAAATTATGAAACTAGAAGAGCCAGGACCAAATCTGCCAGTATTTTTAGAACTAAGGTTGGGTTCTGCTACCCATTTCTGCAGTCCCCTGCTGGACTTTTGTCAGGTGGAGCTTGCATGCGTCTTGTGAATGGTGATACCAATGCTGTAGGTTCATATGAAAAGGATGCCAGGCTCTTGTAGAATTCCTTTCATATGGTCTTGCACCAACCCTGCTCTTAAAATATTTCTGCCCCCTCTTTTACAATATTCCCTGAGCCTTGTGAGAGTGAACCTGAATATAGGTGACCTGTACATGGACCCACACTCTGTAGGCAATTTCCATGGTTTGGCCATTCATGCCATTTTGAGTTGCTGGAATCTTGTTGCCTGGGAGAGCTTCCTTACCAAGAGTTAAGATGTTAATTAATGTCCTTTTGGCCCCTTGTTATATATTTCTTGAGCCTTGGGTGTAGAGGTTGAATTATAGGTGTGTAGCTTAGGCTTGGGGAATTTGCAGACAATGTCTGTGTGTGACCAGTTTTAGGACTCTGTACTATTCTTCATCTGGTGCAAAGAAGCTTCTTTATTGAGTGCTGTCTGGGATATTTGCCTATAAATATAATACCTAGTTTGCAGTTAGTAAGATGTTACCTTAGCATAGGGATGTGACAAACGTGGGAATCTCTATGATCTACGACCTCTCCCGTTGTGTGCATCTGTGTATGTTTACAGTACCACTCATGACTTTCCTCTCAATGAGTGGGCTTTAAAGTCCAATTAGGTAGCCATTGATTGATTGCACCAAGATAAAAGTGCCACTACTGCACTGATATCATACACTGTGCTGGATATTGGTATGGATATGGGTCACGTCAGTCTTAAGGCTTGTGTTGGACCATTGATTGCTCTTTCCCTTGGTAGATTGCATGGTTCTCTCCAAAGCTATGAGAGCTAGCCTTCAGGGTAGGTGGCTTCCTGGTCAGTTTCAGGATCATTGATCTAATTCCTGGCTCCCAATTATGTACTGTCTTAAGAAATATGGTCTTACCTTCAGATTCTGGGAGGAAATCAGTGGCTGTGGCAATAGCTTGTGTAATTTGGGGAGTCTCTTGGACTGGCCTGGGCAATTACTCAAAGGAATGCTTCTCCTGTCTGGTATTGTTTCTTATTATACAGCATTCTGCTTTGCACATGGGCTCAAGTAGAGGTATTGTATGTGTAATATGTTAACAGATTATTATCTTAATATTATTCCCTAGGGATTTTGTGCTAGATTTTATGCTAATTATCTCTCCTCTCTTCCCTTCCCTATCTAGCACTCCCTCCATGACTTCTTCATGTACATTATCCTCATTTAGTCTAATGTTTCCCTTGATAATGCCTGACTCCTATGGTCTCACTTCACTTTGGCTCCTTCATTCCCTTTATCCCCACATTCCCTTGTATAAGTCTTCCTCTCTATTCCCAGTTAGATACTCTGATTTCATCCCTTTTTCCCTTAGTAACACCTGTCACCTACTATTCTGTTTCAGCTTTCTTCTTTCCATTTATGTTCCTGGTTTCTTTTCCTTTACCTGGTTCCTGCAGGTACATCATGATATATAATTACATATAAGGATTTGATCTTAGGATCAACAGATGAGTGACAAACTGCTTGTTTTTCTGAATTTTTTACTTCATATAACATAACAGCTTCTAGTTCCATCCATATACCTGTAAACTTGATGATGTCTTCTTTCTTTACAGCTGAGCAGAATTTTGTATAAAAACACCACATTTTTTAACTCACTCAACCATTGAGGAGCATTTAGTTTACTTCTATCTCTTTGATATTGGGAACATAGCAGCAATAATCATGGATGTGCAATAGGATGAATCCTTTGGATATATAACAAGGAGTGGTATGGCTGGGTCATATGGTAGTTTCACTTTTGTTTTTTAAGAGTTCTTCCAAGCTTGCAATCTCAACAGCAGTGAATGCACTTCCTCCTTTCCAAAAATCCTCTCCTCTCTGGCATTTAGTATCATTTGTTTTCTGGATCCTAGCCAGTCTTAAAAGGGGAAGATGTAATCTTAAAGTGGTTTTAATTTATATTTCCCTAATTCCTAACAGGTTTAAACATTTTTTAGGATATTTATTAGCCGTCTATAATTCTTTTTTTTTTTAATTTTGGACAGGGAAAATTTTACTTTAATAAAAAAGCCATATGTTGACAAATGTGGGGGATAGAAATGGGGGGAAAACATATGACATATAGTCCTCCTGCATCTATATCTCATAGGCTACTGCAGATGTTTTCTTCTGATAGTTTCAGAGTTTCAGGTTTCACAATGAGGTCTTTGATCCATTTGTAGGTGATGTTTCTGCAAAGTGAAAGATTAGGGATTAGATTAATTCTTCTACAGGTCGTGTTCAGTTTCACCAGCACCATTTCCTGAAGATGCTGTCCTACATTTAGTATTCTTGACTCCTTTCTTAAATAGCAACTGGATGAAATTGCAGGTACTCATGTATGGTCTTCAATTATGTTCCACTGATCTATGGGTCATCATTTGTGCGAGTATAGCTCTGTAATATAGTTTGAAATTTGGTATAGACAGCCAGGCATGGTGGCGCACATCTTTAATCCTAGCACTTGGGAGGCAGAGGCAGGCAGATCTTTGTGAGTTCAAATCCACCCTGGTCTACAAAATGAGTTCCAGGCCAGCTGGGACTAAAAGGGAGACCCTGCCTCAAAAAGACCAAAAAAAAAAAAAAAAAAAAAAAAAGAAATCTGATATAGTAACCCCCCTGCTACATTACTCTTTTTGCTCAGGGTTTCTTTAGCTGTCTGGGATCTTTTGCACTTCCACATACATTTTAGAATATACTTTTCCTTCTTACTTCGCAATTCTGTGAAGAAAGTCAGGGGAATTTTGATTGGGATTGGACTGAATCTATATATTACTTGGAGAAGATGGTCATTTTCACTATTTTTCCAATCTGTGAGCATGAGTGGTCTCTCTGTCTTCCTCAATCTCTTTCATTAATGATTTGAAATTTCATTATAGAGATATTTAATGTCTTTTGTCAGGTGTATTCAGAGATATTTTATTATTATTTGAGGGTATTTTGAGTGGGAGGGTTTCCAAGTACTCCTCCTATTGTTTCTTGTTGGTGTATAAAAAGTCTACTCATTTTTAGATTAGTGTTGTACCCCACAACATCACTGAAAGTGTTAATCTTTTCTGAGAGTTTTTTTTTTTTGGGGGGGGGTGTTGGTATGTTTTAGTTATAATATTATATCATGAGCAAAAAGGGATCGTTTGAGTTCTTTTTTTATTTTTATTTTTTTGGTCTTTTAGAGCCAGGTTCTCCCCTGTAGCTCCTGCTGACCTTGAAATTGCTCTGTAGACCAGGCTGGCCATGAACTGACTAAGATCTGCCTGCCTCTGCCTCCCAGGTGCTAGGATTAAAAGCGTGTGCCACCACACCTGGAATTATTAGGAATACTTTAATTTCCTTTTCTTCCCTTATTACTTATGAACTTTGCAGGTCCATCAATGGAACTAAAGGATATTCTGCTAAGTGAAGTATCACAGTCCCAGAAAAGCAAATGACAAATGGCGTTGCTCATTTGTAGATGCTTGTACCAAGCATCATGTTGTAAGGAAAACTGAGCAACTTAAGCATTATACACCCCTTTCCATGAACGCAACTGTTCCCTGATAATATAAATCTGTTAACAGGCTCTAGAATTAACCCACCACTTATTTTTAGAGTTTGGACTATTGGTATATGGATGGAGGATAGGTAGGCATATTTTAGAATAATATAAATTTAAAAAGGAAAATTGTGAATCCTGAAATATGATATGGAAATGGCAAACAGTTTGTATACAGAAGATATAATTTAATATAGGTTGAAGTGGTACAGATTGGAGGGAACAACAGCAGAAGAACAGGGACAGGGAACCGACTGAAACAGTAAAGTTCCCCCAAGGACAATAATCCTCTGCTTTGAAAAAATTGAAAAGAATCAATAAAAGATACAGGGCAAGGATGGCAAGGTGAATAAACTCAGGTGCAGTGAGGGGCAGGGAAGACAAGATGAGTCTAGATTACACTGAGAAACTATGTGTGAAATGAACATAACTTCAATACAAATGTTAAAAAGCAGTTTCAAGCACTATATTTAAAAGGAATGGAGATAGTGGACAGCCTTGTCTGGTTCCTCATTTAAAGGGGAATTCTTCCTTTTTTTCCATTTAAAATGATGTTTGCTGTGGGTTTCTCATATACAGCTTTATTTAGATTGAGGTATTTTCCTCCAGTTTACTTCCCTCTAGGACTTTTAACATAAAGCCGTGTTGAATGGCTTTTCTGTGTCAATTGCTATGACCCTGTGATTATTTTTCTTTTAGTCCATTCATATGGTTTATGACATTTATTGAGTCTCAGGAATAAATCTTACTTCATCATGGTGAATTACCTTTTTAATGTGTGGCCATAATCAGATTGCAAGTATTTTGTTGAGAATTTTTGCATCAATATTCATTAAGAATATTTGGCTATAGATTTCTTTTTTGGTTGTGTCTTCACTTGGTTTTGGTCTTATTAGAGTTATGCTGGCATCATAGAAGGAATTTAAGAGAGAGTTCTCCCTGTTTATTTCTTTTAGAATAACTGAAGTCACAATTCTTGTAAATCCTCTTTAAACATCTGGAAGTATTCTGCCAAAAACTGATCATGGCCTGGGATTTTGTTTTAGTCGGGAGATTTTTAAATTACTGTTTCAATTTCATTATATGTTATGGGTCTATTTAAGGTGTTGATTTCATATTGTTGATTCCTGGGGTTTCAGATATTCAGCCATTTATTTTAGGGTTTCAAATTTTTTTAAAGTATATATTTTTTAAACAACTGGCAGAATTCTACCACAAATTGATCATGGCCTGAGCTTTTTTTAGTTGGAAGATTTTTTAATTACTGTTTCAATTTCATTATATGTTATGGATCTGTTAAAGCTCTTGATTTCTTATTGTTGATTCTTGTGATTTTAGATATTCATCAATTTATTTTAAGTTTTCAAATTTTAAGAAGTATAGGTCTTTAAAGGATTCCTATACAATGTTCTGGAACTTTTTGTTATCTCTTGGGGTTTGTCCTCTTTCCTTTCTAATTTCATCATTTTTAGTTGACTTTCTTTCTTTCTTTCTTTCTTTCTTTCTTTCTTTCTTTCTTTCTTTCTTTCCTTCCTTCCTTCCTTCCTTTAACTTGGGTAAGGGTCTATCTTTGCTATCTTTCAAAAGAATCAGCTCTTGATGTGATATATTTTTATATAATTTTACTGCTTTCTATTTCATTTATCTCTACTCTGAGTTTTGTTATTTCTTCTTGTAGGCTCAGTTTGGATTTTATGTTGATGTCTTTCAAGTGTCTTGAGATCCAATGGTAAAGCATTTATTTGTACTCTTTCTGATTTTATACTATAAATTTCCCTCCTAAGACTGCTTATAAAGGGTTCCAGATATTTTTTTGTGAAATACTGTCCTTTTCATTTAATCCCAGTTATACATTTATTTATTCCTGAATTTCTCACTTTACTTATTCATTATTAATGGTGTATTGTTTAATCTTCATCAGTACATTTCTCCCTCTGTTTCTATAATTTTGAATAACTTAAGTAATATTGGTTGTAGATCATTAAATATCTGGTAGAATTCTGCCATAAATAAATCTGGCCTGGCCATTTGTTAGTATGTAGGTTTTGTACTACTATTTCAAGTTCCTTATATGTTATGTATCTGTTGTTGAGGTGACTTCCCTTCATTCCAATTTTATCTAGGACTTTTAACATAAATATATACTGATATTTTTTCAAAGGACTTCTGGCGTTGACATTCAGTTTTACTGTACTGTGGTTTGATAGGAAACAAGCAGGAGTCAAAATTCAAATATCAGTGAAAATATACGTCAAATAAAACTTATTAGAAGAGATAAAGAGAGACACAACAGTCTTATCAAAGGAAAATTAAGAAAATGATATTACAATCATTAATCTATATGTACCAAACTCTGGTGTACCCAACTTCATAAACAAAATACTATATGATTGTAAGACACAGATTGATTCCAACACACTTGTAGTAGGGGACTTAAATACCCCACCGTCTGCTTTATGCAGGTATACCACACAAAGAATAAACAGAGAGACATCTGAATTAAAAAATACCATATATCAAATGGACCTAACAGGCATCTTCTGAATATTCCACCTGAGCAGAAAAGAATAAACATTCAATTCAGCTCCAAACGGAAATATCTCCAAAATTGACTGCATACTGGGGCATGAAACAAACCAACAAATACAAAAAGTATTTGAAATAATTCCGTGCATCCTATCAAACAACAATGTAACAAAAACTTAATATCAATGCCAAAAGAAGCCCTAATAACTACATAGAATCATGGATTGTAAATAATACACTACTGAATAATGAATAGGTCAAAGGAGAAAATAAGAATGAAATAAAAATATTCCTGGATTTCAATAAAAAAGACAATATAGGGGGTGGGGGGGAGGGAAAGGGAAATAAGCCTGAACTGAATTGGAAAAAATGTATGAAATGCACAAAGCATCAATAAAAATTAATTAAAAAAAAAAAGACAATATAGTGCAAGAAAACCTCTGGGTCATGTTTTAAGACTAAGAGGGAAATTTATAATTTAAAAAACAGAAAGAGGACAAACAAATGCCTTACCATTCCAACCCAAGACAATTGAAAGACAACAACAAATGAAGCCCAAACACAGCAGGCAAGAAGAAAATGAAAATCAGAGTAGAGATTAATGAAACAAAACAAAACAAACAAACAAACAAACAAAAAACAATATGAAGAACTTATAAGTCCAAGAGTTGGTTCTATGAAAAGATAAACAAGATAGAGTGTCTCTTAGTGCAGTTAACCAAAAGAAAGAAAGAGCAATTCCAAATCAACAAAATTAGAGATAAAAGGGGAAACATCCCAGGACACAGCAAAAAGATCAATTACATTGTATGAGAATATTTCAAAATCATATACTCTAGTCAATGTTAAGACCTAAAAGAAATGGATGAATACCTGAATCATAGAAATCATTTAAGCTAAAGCAAGAAGAGATCAACTGATTAAACAGACACATAACATATAAGGAACTTGAAACAGTAATACAAAACCTACATACTAACAAATGGCCAGGCCAGGTTTATTTATGGCAGAATTCTACCAGATATTTAATGATCTACAACCAATATTACTTAGGTTATTCAAGATGATAGAAACAGAGGGACAACTCTGAAATTCTTTAAAGCCAACATCACTGTAATTGCAAAACCCAGTAAAGATAGAACCAAGAAAGTAAACTACAGACCTATGTCTTTAACGAATATAGATGTAAAAATTCTCAGCAAAAAACACAATACTTGCAAACCTTATACATGCACACATCAAAAATGTCATCAACCATGTCCAAGTCCCATGTAGTCCAGAGATGCAAAGATGGTTCAACATACATAGCAATAAATCTCATAAGCCATACAAATGGACTCAAGGACAAAAATCCCATGATCATCTCAAGAGATGCAGAGAGTCCTTTGAAAAAAAAATCAATAAATATTTATGTTAAAAGTCCTAGATAAAATTGGAATGAAGGGAAGTCACCTCAACATAATTAAAGCAACCACAGCTAGCATCATTCAAAATTCAGAAAATCTGGAAGAATTCCACTTACAATCAGGAACCATGGAGGGCTGGCTACTATCATGACTCCTTTTTGATACAGTTCTTGAACATTTTGCTATAGCAATAAGAAAAGAGGAGAAAATTAAAAGTTTACTAATTGGAATATAAGTATTCACACTATCTCCTTTAGTGGATGATGTGATAGTAATACATGCGACATGTCAAAAATATGAAAAAAACAATCCCAAAATTCATATGGATGCACAAAAGACCCTGGTTAGCCAATGCAACACTGAACACAGAGAGTAATGCATGGGGGATTACAGTACCATATTTCAAACTATATTACAGAGTTATAGTTATGAAAACATCACAGTACTGGCATAAAAATTGACCCATACATAAATGGAACATAATTCAAGACCATATATGAATACATGCAATTTTAGCCACCTAAGATTTGACAAAGGTACCAAGAACAGTTAGTGGATGAAGACAGCAAATCGTGGGATCACCACCTGTAGAAGAATTCAACTAAATGCTTATATTTCACCTGTATGAAAGTCAACTCCAAAGGTATCTAGTCCTCCAATATGAAACCTTAATCTCTGAAACTGTTAACAAAACATTGACAGTAACCTACAATATGTAGGTGTAGGAAGGAACTTTCTACATCAGACATTAGTTGCTCAGGAATTTAGGACAACAATCAACAAGTGTCACCTAATTTAACTAAACCATCTTTTTTTTTTTTTTTTTGTATTTTCGAAACAGGATCTCCCAGAGCCCCAGCTGTCCTGGTACAAGCTCTATAGACCAGGCTGGCCTTGAACTCACAGAGATCCGCCTCCCTCTGCCTCCCAAGTGCTAGGATTAAAGGCGTACCCCACCATGCCCGGCAAACTAAACCATCTTATAGAGGTTTAATATCCAAAGTATATAAAATACAAAAAAGGACTGAAAATCAAATGACCCAATTAAAGCTAAGCAAAGATTTGAACAGTGAGTTCTCAAAAAAAAAAAAAAAAACGAAATGATGGTGGCTGAGAAACATCTTAAAAAGTGTTCAACATCATTAGTGATTGGTGACCGCTTTAAGATTTCATCTTAGTCCTATAAGTCTGGTTAAGATCAAGAAAACAATTGTTACTAAATGCTGGGAAGATTGTGGGGAAAATGGAATGCTCATTCACTGCTGGTGGAATTGAAAGCTTGTGCAACCCTTATGAAAAGTAATGTGGAGATCCCTTTCAAAAATGAACATACATTTGACTGTCTCTTGCCACTCCTTGTCATATACCCAAAGGGTTCATTCTCTTGCAGCGAAAAATGCACATCCATGTTTATGGCTACTCTTTTCTTTTTTTTTTAATTTTATTTATTTTTGTATGTGTTTGAGCATACTGTCTGCATGTAGGTTTGTGCACCCATGTCATGCATAATGCCGTGGAGGTCAGAAGAGGGTCTCAGATTCCCCTGGAACTGGAGTTCTCCTGGAATTGGAGTTGCAGACGGTTCTTAGCCACCATGTGGGTGCTGGGGATTGAACCTGGGTCCTCTGTAAGAGCAATCAGTACTCTTAACTGCTAGGCTATCTCTCCAGCCCCTCTTTTCTTTTTTATAATAAAATATATTTATTGGTGTATTTCATATCTCATTTTGAGTCCAATTTAGATATAGTCCCCTTTCCCTGTCCCCCAAGCCACCCCATGTCCTGCATTTTTCTTTCTTTTTAAAGTTTTTCTCTACAGAGGTTTATTGATTTCAGCATAAGTTATCTCTATCAGTCAGTTCTTTGACACATTCCTTATGTTGCTTCTGTTCCCTTCCACTTGTGTTGCTCCAAAATATGCCTATATAAACATCATATGTGTATCAAAATTATGTCCTCTGGAAATAAACTGTATGTTAATTCCAAAATATGTTTAGGAATTCACACTTATCCCTTTTAATTTTATATTATTCTAAAATAGGAATACATACCTTTTACCCATATAGGGTAATTACAATGTCTTTAAAAAAGGGTAAGTTAATTCCAGGGTCCATTAAGAGATTCACATTATAGCAGCATAGTTGCTTTCAGATAAAACAATATATATCCATGACATTGCCCAGCTAGCCTTTCAACTTAGTGACTCAGTGCTAGTATTCACAAATGAGGGAAACTATTCTCTCGTTTGTTTGTTTGTTTGTTTGTGACTATGTTACTTCACTTAGCATGATCGCTTCAAGTTCCATCAACTTGCAAAGTTCATGATGTCATCTTTCTTTACCACTGCATAGAAATCCATTGTGTAGATGTACAACATTTTTGTTATCCACTAGTCCGTTGAGGGCCATTTGGGTTGATTCCAGCTCTTCTCTATTGTGAAGAGAGCAGCAATAAACATAGATGTGTATGTATATTTGTTGTAGGATGAGATTTGTGGCTATATACTCAGGAGTGGAATGGCTGGGTCAGGTGGTAGGCTCATTTCAAGTTTTTTGTGTTCTCCACACTGCTTTCCCTAGTGGTTGTAGGAATTTACATTCCCACCGGCAGTGGATGAGGGTTCCCCTTTCCCCACAACCTCTCCAGCATTTGGTGTCTTTTGTTTTCTTGATCTTAGCCAGTCTTATTAGAATGAGATGATATCTTAGATTGTTTTAATTTGCATTTCCTTCGTTATTAAAAATGTTGAGCACTTTTTAAGATGTTTCTCAGCCATCTTTACTTCCTCACTGGTGAAGTCTCTGTTCAGCTCTTTCTCCATCTCTTGAGTGAGTCATTTGTTCTCTTACTTCTTTGTTTCTTGAGTAGTTTATATATTCTGGATGTTAATGCTCCATCAGATGTGTCACTGGTAAAGGTTTCCTCTCACTTTGTGGGTTTTCTCTTCACTTCCATGATAGTTTCTTTCACTGTACAGAAGCCTTTGAGTTTGATGAGGTCCCACTTGCCAACTGTTGACCTTATTTCTAGTGTGGCTGTTGTTTTATTTATAAAGACTTTTCCTATGCCTATGTCTTGTAAGTGGCTACCAAAGTTTTCTTCTATCGCCTTCAGAGTTTCAGGTTCCATGTTTAGGTTTTGATCCACTTGGATTTGATTTTTGTACAGGAAGGAGTTTCATTTTGTTCTTCCATAAATGGTGATCCAGGTTGTCAGGGCCCATTGCTGAAGAGCTTATCTTTCCTCCACTGAGTTTTTTTGGACTCTTTCTTGGTGGCTGATATTGTATGAGCTCATGTTTAGATCATCAATTTTGTCCTGTTAGTCAACAGGTCTGTTTTTGTGCCAGTACCAGGCAGTACTTATGAATAAAGCCCTATAATATAGCTTTAAGTTTGATAATGTGATCCCCCCTGTATTGCATTTTTGCTCTGGGTTGCTTTAGGTATTGAGGTTATTTTGTTTTCTCATGTGAATTTAAATATTTTTTCCAAGTCTGTGAAGAAATTCACGGGGATTTTAATTGGGATCACATTGAATGTGTATATTAACTTGGGTAGAATGGACATTTCTACTATATTAACTGTTTTTATGAAATTTTCAATCACCTTCTTCAGGGATTTAACATGTTTGTTGTAGAGCTTTTTGGTGTCTATTGTTAGATTTGTTCCGAGGTATTTTATTTATTTATTTATTTATTTATTTATTTATTTATTTATTTATTTATTTTTGAGGCTATAGTGAGTGGTAAGGTCCTCTTATATTCCTTCTCCAATTGCTTGTTGTTGGTGTAAGGAAAGGGTACTGATTTTTCCAGGTTAATTTTGTACCCTGCCACTATACCAAATCTCTTAACCATATCTAGGAGTTTTCTGGTAGAGATTTTAGCATTCCTCAGGTCAACTATCATATCGTCTGAAAAAAGGGATAGTTTACCTTCCTCTTTTCCACTTAGAACTTCTTTATTTTCCCTTTCTTGCTCTATTGTCCTAGCAAGTGTTTCAAGCACTATATTGAAGAGGAGTGGCAATAAGAGGCAACCTTGCCAGGTTCCCACCTTTAAGGGGAATGCTTTTAATTTTTCTCCATTTAGGAAAATTTTGGCAGTGGGTTTGTTGTATATGGCTTTGATTATATTTAGGAATATTCCCTTCAGTCCAGTTCCTTCTAGAACTTTAAACATAAAGGGATGTTGGCTATTGTCAAAGGCTTTTTCTACATTAATTGAGATGATTGCACGACTTTTTGTGTCTTTCAATCCATTTATGTGTTTTATGATATTTATTGATTTATGTATATTGAATCATCCCTGCATCTCTCTTATGAAACAATCTTTTCTTGTTTAGGCTTTGTTGATTCCCAGGATTTCAGATATTCATCCATTTCTCTTAGGTTTTCAAATTTATTAGAGAATAAATTTTTTAAGTATTCTCATATAATTGTCTGGATCTTTTCATTGTCTGTTGTGATGTTTCCCCTTTCATCCTGAATACTGTTGATTTGGAGTTGCTCTTTCTTTTGGTTAACTGGGATAGAGATCTGGTTTTGGAATAATTGTTTATTTTTAGTGTTTTGTTTGTTTCTATTTCATTGATTTCTGCTATAGTTTTGTTATTTCTTCCTGTCTGTTGGGTTTAGGGTTCATTTGTTTTTGTCTCTCAAGTGTTTTTAGCTGCAGTTATAGATTGTTTGTTTGTTCCCTCCTTTATTTTAATGTAGGCATTTCAGGCTATAGATTTCCCTCTTAGGACTAGTAATGGTGTGGAGAAAGGGGAGCACTTATTCACTGCTGGTGGAAGTGAAAACTGGTGCAGACACTGTTTAATTAAGTGTGGAGATCCCCCCAAAACCCTACAAATGTATCTCACATTTGATTCATCCATACCACTCTTAGGAATATACCCAGAGATCTCCTGAGCCCAGCAGAAGGTACTGGGGCACGGGCTGAAGAGCCCCCCCCCCCCCCCCNGGGGTCAGGGCTGCCACAGTTATGAGAATCGCCAAGGTGTCCGTGCTCTGGACCCACATGGTAGTAACAAAACTGCCTATAATTCCAATTGGTGGGAATCCAATGTGTCTTTCTGTCTGGCTTCCATGAGCCTGTGAACACACATGGTGCACATAAACTCATGGAGGCACACACATACACATAAAATAAATGAATAAGATACATAAATAAATATACAAATAAATAAAGTATATATATATATATATATAATGGAATTTTATTTAGCTCTTGAAAAAGACAGAATTGTGGGCCTGGAGAGATCGTTGTGAGCACTGGTTGACAGTCTCTCAGTCTCTTTCTATTCAACCTTCCCTGGGACTAGAAAACCAGTTAAGAGACCCAAGTGATGCCAAGCCAACCACCTGGCTGCAGTCAGTGTGGAATGCCTTGGGACTGTTGACTACAAAACTGGAGCCTGCCTGGGAGCAGATTCTTCACCCAAGCTGGGTGACTGGCAGCTCAGCTCAGGAAATGTGCATCCTAGAGATGTCTAGAAAAGTGTCTGGAAGGCAGGCCACATTTTCTTTTACAGTTTCTTCTCACCTTGTTCCCCACCTCGAACCTCCCTGGACACTTGATTGTGGCAAGGAATGACTACAACACCTTTCTTTTGGTTCTTCTCATGCTGGTGGAAGACATTTCCTTTACTTTCTCTTCAAGAGATGCCATCATGAGGGCAATTACCCCAATCCATGCCACAGACCAAGGGATGGGATGCCTCCTCTGAGCTCCAAATGCACTGTACCTGACAGGGGTCATTTACATATATGTAGGCAAAGCATTCATACACATAAAATAAATCAATCAAAAAAGTTGTATCTCTTAGTCTTTGCCAGTTTGAGTGGGGTAAGATAAAATCTTACAGTGGTTTGAATCTGCTTTTCACTAATTTCTAAAGATGTTGAACAATTTTTAAGTTGTTTCTTAAGCAATTGTTTTTCATCTTTTGAGAACTCTCTGTTCAGATCTTTTAATTGGGTCATTTGTTTCCTTGACTCCTTTGTCTTTGGAGTTCTTATATTATTCTTTCTCGGATGTGTAACTGATGATCATTTCCTTAAATTCTGTGGGCTTTCTTATTAGTGCTGTTTAAATACCTACATATCTAACTGCTTGTGCTTCATTAGTAGGATTGAAAGGTTATTCCTGGACAAACTGTCAGCCCATGAAAGGAAACAGCCAGAATTGACCAGAGTCCAAGACAACAGCTCCAGAGAGAGTGGACTGTTTTGCTTCTCATCCACCTGTGCCCCTTTTCTAAGCCTAGGGAACAATCTGCGGAAGAGGGGGCGTGGTAGAATGTAAGGGCTGCGATTGGGGTGAATGGTGAAACTACAGCAATGTAGTCTGGACACTCATTTGATCAACTTGATTGAACA
>VZQC01004377.1:281844-303301 GCA_009823505.1 Rhizomys pruinosus
CCATTGTCAACTGGTCTGTTTTGTGCAGTATAGGCTGATTTTATGCTCTATAGCCCTGTAGTATAGTTTGATGTCTTGGTAATAGCAATCCCCGCATTTATTGGCTATTTTCACTCAGGGTTGCTTTGGCTATTCGGGGTTCTTTTGGTGTTTTTCCAAATGAAATTGAGGATGTTTTTTTTTCCAAGCTGTGAAGAAAACCCTAGGGGATTTTTGATTCGTATTGCATCGAAATCTGTAACACTAGTTTGGGTAGGATGGACATTTTTAATATATTATTTTCCCATACAGAGACATGGAGTTTTGTCCTCTTCTGATGTCTTCCTCAATTTCCTCCTTTTCAGAGGGTTTAAAATTTTTTGTTGTAAAGATCCTTGGTGTACCTTGGTTAGTTTGTTCCTAGGTATTTTATTTTTTTAGGCTTGGTGAGTGGGTTTCTTTTTTTGATTTGTTTTTTTTTTTTTGAGTGTGTTTCTCGTTTTAGTTCTTTCCGAAGTTTGTTCTTGTAATACCCTCTAGGGCCTTTTGAGTTTTTCATTCTGCTCCTTTAGTTTCTCTGTATTCTTCTTTTTTTGCTCCCGCCTAGTTCTGTCTGGAGTTTGTTCAATCTGATTCCTTTAGTTTTTTCTGAGTTTAGTCATTGTACCTATCCGCTCTAGGTCCTTTTGAAAGTTGTTTTCATTCTCTCTTCTTTTAAGGTTCTCTATCCCCTTTTATGTTCTTTGAAATTTCTCTGCAGTGAGGTCGCTGAAGAGGTGTTAAATTTCCTCTAGATTTGTCTGGGTCTCCTCCAGGGATTCCCATTGTCAGCTGCTCCCTACTGGTTTGGTAGTGCTTGTTGCAGGATTTTCCTGTGCCTTTCCCATGTTGTCCCTTCATCGTATCCCTGGCATGTGGGCTTCCCTTTTGTGGTTCAGATCACAAATACCTTTTCACTATGTTAGGGGATGGTTTTGCTTTCCTCCTTCAGATGCTTTTTTTCCCCCCTTTCCTCCTCCTTGTTTATGGAGTATTGACTTGTCTAGGTTTCAATTTTGTAAACCACTCTTCTTTACTTGTTCTGAAGGTTCTCCACAAAAAAAGTCCACTTGGATTCTCACCAATTTCGGGGGGGGGTGATATGACTGACCTAGCCCATGCCCCAGCAGCCTTCCCAAAGGTGCAGAGCACTGGCCCAACCCTCTGGCCCTGGCGCCAAAGAAAGGCATAGGGCGGTCCCGCTCAGAGACATGACCCCCTAGCTGCGGCCCCGGAACCAGCCCACCTGCAAAGATGCTTTCCCAAGTGACTTCTGGGCTGCTTACCTATTTTGCCTTTTTGAAACAGGTTCTCCCAGTAATCCCAGGTGATCCACAGTTCACTATGTAAAACAGGTTGGCCTCTAAATCAGAAATCCACCTGGCTCTACATCCCAAGGTCTGGGATCAAAGGTGTGTTCAACCACGTTTCTGAAGCCATTGTGAATGGCAGTATTTCCCTGAACTCTTTTTCTCACTGCTTGTTATTTGTACACACAAAGGTTACTGAGTTTTGTAAACTAATTTTGTAACCTGCTATTTTACTGAAAGTGCTTATCCTTATCATTTCTAGAAGTTTTCATGTCAACTTTTAGGATCTCTCATGTTTATAATATATAAATAAGGATAATTTGACCTCTTCTTTGACATTTAGCATCCCTATATTTTCCTTATCTGATCTTATTTCTCTATGTAGAGTTTCAAGCACTATATTGAAAAGGAGTGGGCTGGCCAGGCATGGTGGTACATGCCTTTAATCCTAGCACTCGGAGGCAGAGGGAGACAGATTTTTGTGAGATCAAGGCCAGCCTGGTCTACAGAGTGAGTTCCATAACAGCTGGCACTGCAGGGAAACCCTGTCTCGAAAAGACAAAAAAAAAAAAAAAAAGAAAGGAAAAGGGCATGGCATACAGCTTTATCTGGTTCCTGATTTTAATGGGAATGCTTCCAGTATTTTTTCTCTTATAATGATATTACATATATGTATTAATCACTTTTCTGTTATTGTGATAAAACCAACATGACCAAGGGATTATAAAAGGAAGAATTTATTTGAGCATATGATTGAAAATTCCAGAATTAGTGTACATTTTGGCAGGGAAGCATGGTGGCAGAAGCTGGAGCAAGGCTTGTTGAACTTTGTAAGCCTGCCGCACTGAGGTACTTCCTCTAGGATGGCCATATATTCTAAGATCTCCCAAAGCAACAACACCAACTGGGGACAAAAATGTCTGAATACTTACAGCCTATGGGGGACACACATTCAAACCACCACAGTCCACTCCCTGCCCCCCATAGGCTCAAGACCATATAAAACGAAAAATGCATTTAGTCTAACCTTAAATGTCCCCATAGTCTTTACCATTATTAATACTACACAAAAGTCTACAATCCAAAGTTTCTTCTGAGACCTTAGTTAGTTCTGGTCCTAGAACCAACTGGGCTGAGGAAGGGTAAGTACAGTGCTCTCCTGTTCCCCAGCCTCCTCAGTTCCCAGAGACACTCAGACGCAGCAGGGAGTCCAGTCAAGCAGGTTCTCATTTATTGCAAGCAAGGCAGTGACTTATATCCAAAACAGCCGCGAAAGGCATTTAAGCGCAAAAGCAAATGAACAATGCTCTTGCAGCCCCTCTAACCCTCTTGGGTGGATTGGTATACACAGTTGATAATTGTAACTCATTCCACTTGTCCTTATATTTCCCAAACCAGAGGTTTTGACAAACAACCCAGGTCCCTCCTCCTCACCTCCCTTAAGTGCCATCTTGGTCTGACTGCCTGGGTAGGCCCCATCAGGCTCCCCCTTTTTTCTTTTATAGCCCACCTCTTTCTGAGGTATGGGTGTGGTACCTCCCCAGAGGCTCACCATTGAGGCGCCTTATGTAAGGTTCATATTATAGTGTGGAAGTCTTTGTGTTCCAGTTGGTTATAGCGCAAACTAAGGGCCGTGAGTTGTACCTCCTGGGCCTTTTCTCTGATCAGCCTGGTTAACCTGTTAAAGAGGCAGGGCCCAAATATGCATAGGAATTAAATTATAAGGAGGAGGCCCATCAGCGTGGAAATAAGTGTAGTCAACCAGGGGGACCAATGGAACCATTGTTTGTACCAGGTGGACCCATACTCTCTCTGCCTATCCTCAATTCCCTTCCTTATCTAATCAAGATTTTTTTGTAATAATCCCTGAGTGATCAGCATAGAAGCAGCATTTCTCCCCCAAGGCTTGATACACCCCCCCTTGTTCTAGGAACACTAAGTCCTGTCCCTTATGATTCTGCAGGACTACTGCCACCAGTGAGTTGACCGATTTTTTTCAAGTATTGGATAGTTGACTCTACCTTGTCCAGGTTGGTGTAGATCTGGAGTCTCAATTCCTGATATTTGGTGTGTAGCATAGTTAAAGAGGTGGCCCAAAGCACCCCCCCTGTTACCCCAAAGCCTAGGGCGGAGGTGACAGCAATTGCAGTGAATGGCTCTCTGATCTGTCGGGTGCTCTTTTTGGACTGCATCTCCTCATCAGTGTGGAACAGGACATGAGGGAGCACGGAATCCAGAATACAGGAGTCATTCAGAGTGTCAATGACTTGCGTAGCTACACAAGTGGGTGAGACAGGAAAATTGGCATAACCAGTAGTGCCCATGGCTGGTTGGAACCAGCCATCTGCTCTGGGAGGTGTCAATGATGGTGCACCCTCCCCATTGAGTGGTCAGGGAGGCCATGTTAGTAACACATGTGGAGTTGGGTTCATTAAGGGGGAGTGTCATCACAGTGGGGTGCTCCTTGGCTGGATGTCCCCATCAGCACCAGTGGGGGCTTTCTCTAAAGTGTAATTTCCTACCACTCCCCATCCTTCATAAAATGGGGGTCGACTGTTGAGGCATAGCCAGCAGAATTAGGTTAATTCTGGTCGAGTTTCATTCAGGGCTAGGTAGGCAAGCCTGACAGTGGCCTCCAATAATTCTCTGTGTCCACCAGTGTGGGCAAAGTGGGTGCCAGAGGGGGAGATGAGCTCCCCAACCTCGTCCCCCGAATGACTGGGGTCACTGGCGACCATATCTCCACTGCCTGTTGGTGAGCTGGGAGTGTCGTCTTTTGCACAGGGAGGGCAGCCAGACCCACCATGGTGGGTTGTTTGAGGGGTTCATTGTCTCTTGATGGAAAACAACAGGCCCTGGTCGTAGCTAGATTAATATAGTCTGAGAGTCCACATCTTCCCAACTTCCCAATCTGTCCCCTTCTTGCCCTTTTTAGTGACTGTTACCTAAATGGGGTTGCAGTAGTAATTGGTGCATGCCCCATAGAGGGGGTTGCTGGGCTTTCTGTGTGTCTTTACCCTAGTCACCCAAATAGCTCCCTTGTGCCCCACCCAAAAGCATGATCCTGTAGTCTCACACCCCCATGCCTTACAGAATTCTCCTGGTCCACCACAGTCAGATGTCTTTTTTGCAGTCTGGTTACTCCCGGGGCATATGTAAATATCAGTGTCTCTCAGTGCAGCTCGTTTGAGGATGTGAGAACATCCTGGGGATCTAGGGTCCCCCACCGCTGGCAGGGTGCATCCCCTTTGTCCATTACATTCTGGCCTCCTCAGGTGAGCTGGGGTCCAATCAGCCACATCCCAGCTTCCTTGGGCCAGATACCAGAGATCAAAGAAGAGCGGTGGCCACCATGCGAGGGGTAGGGTATCATTTGTGGTGCTGTTGAGGATCCCTCCATTGACGGGATTGGTCACCAGCCATGTCACTCTCTGTGGTTGATGGGGGTTTTGATGCAGCACTCCTGTCACTCCTGCTGTCACCCATGCAGCCATTAGCAGAATCAGGAACTGCGCCATCTGTAAGCATTAAAGCACATAAGAGCTTCTCAAGGGTCTGTTGTCCTTGGGCGTGGCTAGTCCTTTTTATCACTTTGTGTTTTCTCTTGCTTCTGAAGGTGAGTTGAGACCACCATATCCTCTTTCTTTCCTTGTTGGTTAGTTTTTGGTCGTCCTCCTGTTCTGAGGGAATGGACAAAAACTTTAGGTTCCTTGCTGGCACCCAGATAGATGCCTCCTCCCCTATAGGATACACGCACCCAAAGCCCCTTCCCATCATAATAAGTGGGTCTGGGCCTTTCCATTGGTGTATTAAAGAATTTTTCCATTTAACCTTCACCTGGGGGTTGAGGCATGTGTGTCCCCAGTGTTTTTGGAGCCTGGATTCTGTCACATCTTTAGAAAAATTTAAAATATTTATAATAAACAGAGCTTTTACCAATTGCAAGTGGGGGCTTACTCCCCCCTTTTTGTTTTTGTAATTGTTCCTAAAGGTATTGGTGATTTCTTTCCACAATGGCTTGTCCCTGGGGGTTGTAGGGGATTCCTATAGTATGTTTAATACCCCATCTCTCAAAGAAGCGTGCAAGAGCCCTAGAGGCATAGCAAGGTGAGTTTTCCATTTTGATTTGGTGGGTCAGTCCTAATGTTGCAAAACATTGGAGAAAGTGGGATTGGACATGTTTGGCCCTTTCTCCAGAATGGGCTGGGGCCCAACAGGCTCTGAAGTAAGTATTGATGGACACGAAAATATATTTAAGTTTGCCAAAGGTGGCAAAGTGGGTGACATCTGTTTGCCAGAGGGCATTATGTCTCAGGCCCCGAGGATTAACTCCTTGGGGATGAAGCAGGGATACTCTGAGAAAGGCTTGACAATATTCGCATGTTTGGACTTTTTTTTTTTTTTTCAATTCCTTCACAGGCATCTGTGGGAACATTTGTTGTGGCACTCTCCAATTTACATGGGTTAGCTCATGAAAGTTTGCAGCTTCCTGAGCTGTTAAGATGTTAGGCCCCGAGGCCAGCTGGTCTGCTAGGGCATTTCCCATAGATAGGAAGCCAGGGAGGCTCAAGTGTCCTCTAAGGTGCTGGAGATATTTCGGGGCACTCCTTCCTTCTAAGAGGGCTTTAAGTTCTACCATGAGGGGGGAAATTGGGTTGCTATCAAGTCTAATGTGGGCTTGTGGCAACTGGGGTAAGAGGTTACTAACATACAGCCTGTAGGAGAAGAGGTTACAGGGTTTATAGATGTCCTGCAGTGCCATCACAACTGCCAGCAACTCCTTATATTGAGCGGATCCTTGGCTTGGTTGAAATCTTTGACTGGTTGGGGCTGGGCCGTTCCCTCTAAAGGCTGAAAAGGTTGAGCTGGATCTCCCTCCATCAGTGAAGATGCACAGTGCGTGTGGTATGGGTGTCTCAGAAAGCAGGGGGGCATTGTGAGCACTAGGGGAAATTTCTGTAAGAAGTGGGCCACTTGAACGGCCCAAAGTGGCAATCCACTTTCCTCATGAACCCTTCGAAGGAGATAGCCAGGCACAAGTGGTTGCGGACTAGCCATTTAATGTCTGATGCCCTATATGTGAGGATAATGTGATAGGGGTCTATCCCGTAATGCCTCTGCACCTGTGTTCTTCCCCTTATTATGGCATCTACCAATTGGTTTGTCTGAGAGTATACCCAAAGGTGTACCTACTGTGGATGTATGTATCCATTCCAAGGATCTGCCCTCTTGAGTAATGACTGCTGTAGTTAAGTCAGATCCCACAAGCACCCATAGGGACAGAGGATGTTCTTTAGAATATCTGGCCAATGAGCAGCCATGCAAAGCCTCTTGAAAAGTCCTGAAAATCTCCCGTTGCTCCTGTGTGATAGGGATCTCGACCTGGGGACTCTTATCTCTCAGCAAGTCAAATAGTTTTGTTAGATTTTCTGTATGGATAGCTACCCAATGCCTAAGCCAGTTAAACTCCATGAGCAGACTCTGGATCTGTGTCAGAGTAAGAAGCTCTGGCATTCTTATATCAGGCATCACAGGACTGACCCTTATAAGGGAAAGATGGGTTCCTGGTACCTTAAAAGGGGGGATTTATTGGATCTTTCCTGGTGCCACCGTGAACCCCCCTGCATTAAATTTTTTGGATATTGTTTCAAGGAGTCTCTGCAACTCATGGGGTCCCCGGTGGCCAATGATAAGATCATTCGTATAGAGGCTCAGAAGGGAATCCTTCTGTGACAGCATAGGGGCCAGGAGAATGGCAAGGTACTGTTGGCAAAATGCAGCGCTGTTGGCTATACACTGGAGTAATACCACACACTCATATCGGTGATCCGGCCTTGAAGAGTTGAGCGAAGGCACTGAGAAAGCAAACTTACTATAATCCTCTGGGTGCAGGGGGATGGAGAAAAAAACAGTCCTTAAGGTCAATGACTGCAATTGTGAAATCTGTAGGGATTGCAGGAATCCAGGGCATGCCCCACAAGGGGGTTCCGACTAGCTCCATTCAATCATTTATCTTTCGCAAGTCCTGGAGCATGTGCCATGACCCTACTCCAAGGCTTTACGGATAACCACGATGGGGTGATCCATGGGCTAATACCCTTGGGCGAATATGTCCAAGCTCCAGTTGTTCCTCCACTAGCTGGTGTAAGGCTTCTAATTTTGGTTGTGTTAAAGGCCACTGCTTCATGAAAACGGGTTTATCCAGCTTCCATCTAATAGTGAGAACCTGGGGAGCAGTGGCCCTTATGATTGGGGGTAGATTTTGAATTGTTTCCTTTTTTTCTGAATGGGGGGGTCATTCAGGGTAACCTCAAAAAACATCTTATGGTCAGTGTTTGGTACCTCATCCATCTGCCCAAGTAAGTCTTGGACTAGCAGGTTGGATGTGAGGCCCCAGGCCACTAGTGGTATAATCTTGCCCTGATCTCCATCTGGGCCCACCCATGTCATGAGGATAGAAGTCTCCTCAGTCCTAGAGTTCCATCCCACCTCTAGAACCATGGGCCCAGGCGTTAGGGGCCAAGTGGTGGGCACTTCCTCCTTTCTCAAAACTGTTCTGTCCACCCCTATGTCTATTAGGCATTGGAACATGATGCCTCCAATGATGACTGACATCTGGGGATGCAGGCCCTTGGTTAAGGGGAACATCCAGTGAGCCTGAGTCCTCACATCTCCATGACCAGCACCTCGTTTCTCCAGACATGCTCCTCCTTGGTATGATGGGGCTAAAGACCACCCCAGGACTAGTTTAAAGGCTTGCTTTCCAGGTCAAATTTCGACCTGCAGTCCTTCTTCCAATAGAAGCCTTTTCTGCACTGGGGACATGGGGTGGAAGGAGGCTTGGCTCCCGTCATGGCACCATCCTGGGCTCCCCCTGAGGGCAGTCCTGTTTAAAGTGCCCTTCTTGCCTGCACTTGAAGCAGGCCCCTGCTTTACACTTTTCCTGGACTTTCTGCCCCTGCATCATCAAGGCTTGCGTAATGGCCTCAGTCATTGCCGTTGTTTGTGCCTGTAGGGCAAGGGCTAAAGAATGAGACTGGTAGTGCCGGGTGCCTACATCTTGTGATGCAATCACCCAACTACTCATGGACTGGTCCTTCAGGCCTGTGCAAGCCATGTGATTGTCATCGTTCATCACCTCCCATACCAGTAATCTTATGAATTTGTCTCTAATTTCTCCTTGGGGGAGTTTATGGTGAATGATCTGCTGGACTCTGTCACTGAAGTCTCGCAGAGGTTCCCAAGGCTTCTGCCTCACCCCAGCAATGGAGGATTCTGTAGGACCCTCATTTAACTTTCCCCAGGCATCCAGTCTGCACTGCCTCACCTGATCGCAGTAGGGGCCTGGGATTGTGGCTTATTGGATCCCCTTTTGGTACATATCCCCCATTCCCAAGAGCATCCCAAACGTGATGGGATGGCAGGATTGCCTCATGTATTCTCCTCTGCCCTAACCCTGCATTCCTCTTTGAAAAAGGCTGTCCACTTGATGAACATGGATCTGGGAAGGACGGCCTTAGCCAGGTCGATCCAGTCCTTAGGAAAACAAGGGTGGTAGGCGATATCATGCAACAGAGTCATGGACCACGGGGAACTGGGCCATCCTCAGCTAATGCCTTGCAGAGCTCCTTAAGGTCTTTGGGCTCCCACAGATAGTAATCCAAGGGGCGATTTCCCCCTGTGGCCAAATTCACAGGAAATGCTTGTAGTTCCTCTTTAGGAGGACAGGCTTATGCTTATGTGGCCTCTCCCACCCCCCTTCTCCTCCCCAGTTGTGTATAGGAGTCAGTGTCCCTAAGAACTGCTCGAAGGGTGGCGTAGGGGGAAGACATCTCTCCTGGGCCCCATGGGCGTAAGGGGGAGGTTTAGTTGAGGCATGGCTTGTGGACTCTGGTTGGTTTTGTCTTTTCCTCTCCCACCTTTGTCTCCATCCCTTCAGCACACTCTTTTTTTTTTTTTTTTTTTGCCTTTTTGAGACAGGGTCTCCCCGTAGCCACAGCTGGGCTGGAACTCGCTCTGTAGACCAGGCTGGCCTTGAACTCACAGAGATCCGCCTGCCTCTGCCTCCCGAGTGCTAGGATTAAAGGTGTGCACCACCATGCCCGGCCTTTTGTAAAGGCCGCCCATTTCTCCTTGGTGTCCTTCTCTATCCTTTCCAAGGCTCTCTCCAATGTTCTCTCCTCTGGGGGAGGAAGTGCATTCGGATAGAAAGAGGACTTTAATGCTGTAATGGTAGGGTAGAAGCTGAAGGGCCGATCAATGCCAAAATGCCTCTCCCTTTCCCTTGCCAGTTTCTCCACACTAGCCCAGATTTTCCAGGAGAAGAGGTTGGCCCCCGTAATGCAGGGGGCAAGGGAGACGTTAGTCTCCCATGTGTTCAGGGCATTGGTCTCAGTTAACTCAAGTCCCCTGAATTGTAACATGAGGCGTAAAGCTCTCAAGACGGGATCCTTCTTAGCTGAGGTTGTGTTAGCCATACTTAGGGTCTCACTTACCCTGGTAGAGTGCTTGACCTCAGCCGACAGGTGCAGGTCCACTCAATCTTTGAGCCCCATGTTGGGCACCAGGTGCTGGGTCTTAGTTGGTCTGGTCCCAGAACCAACTGGGCTGAGGAAGGGTAAATGCTCCATTCCCCAGCCTTCTCAGTTCCCAGAGACACTCAGACACAGCTAGGAGTCCAGTCAAGCAGGTTCTTGTTTATTGCAAGCAAGGCAGTGACTTATATACAAATCAGACAAAAGGCATTTAGGCATGAAAGCAAATGAACAATGCTCTTGCAGCCCCTCTAACCCTCTTGGGCTGATTGGCGTACATGGCTGACAATTGTAACTCATGCCATTTGTCCTTATCTTTCCCAAACCAGAGGTTTTGGCAAACAACCCAGGTCCCTCCTCCTCTACCTCCCCTCAGTGCTATCTTGTCATGGCTGGCCAGGTGGGCCCCATCAGTCTTTACCATTATCAATACTATTTAAAAGTCTACAATTCAAAGTCTCTTCTGAGACCCAGGCCAATCTCTTAACTGTATGCTCCTGTAAAATCAAAAGAAAAATTGCATACTCCCAACATACAGTGGAACCAAATTCACATTCCCATTACAAAGGGAGGAATAGAGGCACAGTGACGAAATATAGGATCAAAACAAGAATGAAAAAAAAGCATGGCAAAAACCAACTCCAGTAGTTCCACATGAGTCTTCTAGATCTTTACTTCCAAAGCTCCTCCAGCATTGTGAACAACATACATCTCTTTCTTAGGCTGGTACCACTCCCTGTATACAGATCACCTTGGCAAATATCTCACAGCTCTGGCACCTGAAATGTCTTCTTGGAGTTTCCGTTGCCTGCCATGCTTCACATTCACAGCTTAACACAATGGCCTATCAGGACCTTTTATATGCAGGGACGCCCCTGCTGCACTCTGCCTGGATTAAGTGGTTCTCTGAAACCATGTAGGAAGAACTGACAACCCCTTCACTCTTGTATCGTCCATGCCTCTAAAGCCAGGACTATGTGAATGAAAATGCCATGTCTGGCTGCAAGTTTGGGATGGAACCTGGCCTACTTCAACCACATATGTAGCTTTTCTCTGCCCTGGACTTGCTGGAGTAGAAAACCTATTTAGTATTTTCCATTCAAAAGTTGGAGTCTTAGCTGGGTGTGGTCTTGCCATGAAGGTACAGTTTTTATTGTTTACTTGTAAATCTCTAGGCCTCTCCTTAGTCACTTTAATCTCCTTATCAAAGGGATCCTCTCCTTCACCTGCCTTGGCTCCAACATCAATCTTCCTAGTGCACTTTTCCAATCCAAACTGCACATTCTGCATGTCTTTCTGCCCCATTTGTTCTTTTTCACTGTAGTTCTGTATAATATTCAGCTTTAATAGTCATGCCACCATTTCTATGATAGACTATCATGAAATATCCTCTACCAAAGAAATTAGTCCAGTGCTTTTCAACTTAGTCTCAGGCAAGCATTTGGGCTGTGGCCATACTCTTTGCCAAAATATCTCAGATGCTGCTTAAGTTCTTATTTTCCTCTGGAAATACATTTTTCTCAGCACTGCTTTCTACGAAGCTTCTACTAGAATGGCCTATTAATCTCTCCTTACAGCAGTCAACAGACTTTCTAGCCCAAAGTTTCAAAGTCTTCCACATTTCTCCAAGCACACACATGCTCAGGTTCTTCACAGGCAACAGCACACTGTGTGGTACCAAATACTGAATTCGTCACTTTTCCATTGTTGTGATAAAACCACCATGAACAAAGGAACTTATAAAAGGAAGAGTTTCCAACATAACACCAGAGAATATAATTTCTACTCAGCACCCCATGGAACATTCTCCAAAACTGACCACATTCTGGGACATTGAGAAACCTCAACGAATACAAAAAGATTGAAATAATTTCAGGCATTCTGTCAGGCCACAGTGCAATAAAGCTAAATATCAACACCAAAATAAGTCCAAATATTGACAAGAACACGTGGAGGCAAAACACCTCACTCTTGAATAATGCATGGGTAAAGGGAGAAATAAAGAAAGAAATAAAAACATTCCTGGAACTTAACAAAAAAAAGATAATACAATACAGGAAAACCTATAGGATACATTAAAAACAGTACTGGGAGGAAGTTTATATGCTCAGTGTCTACATTAAAAAGCAGAAAGAGGACAAATAAACAGACACTGCAGGTAAAAAAACACTTGATAGACAACAACAAATGAACCCTAAATGCAACAGATAGGAAGAAATAACAAAAATCAGAGCAGAATCAATGAAATAACAACAAAGAAAACAATACAAAAATCAATGAATCCAGAAGTTGGTTCTTTGAAAGAATAAATAAGATTGACATAACTCTAGCCCAGTTAACTAAAAGAAAGAAAGAGCAACTCCAATTCAATAGCATTCATGATGAAATGGGAAACATCACAACAGGGAAAAGATCCAGACAAACAAGAATACTTCAAAAGCCTGTACTCTACTAAATTTGAAAACCTAAAAGAAATGGATGAATATTTGAAATCCTGGAATTCACCAAAGCTTTAGGCAACCATTATTACTCAAGCTGTTCAGAAGGATACAAGCAGAGGGAAATCTCCCAAATTCTTTGGGTGAAGCCAGCATCATTCTAATACTAAAACCAGGCAAAGATAAAATCAAAAATGAAAACTATATACTCATCTCATTAATGAACAGGAATGCAAAAATTATCAACAAAATACTTGCAAATTGTATACAGACCCACATAAAAAATATCATCCTTCATGATCAAGTTGGATTCATACCAGAAATGCAGGGAAGGTTCAAAATACATAAATCAATGAATATTATAAGTGACATAAATGGACTGAAAGACAAAAAAACACATGATCATCTCAATTGATATAGAAAAAGGCTTCAACAAAATCAGCACACCTTCATGCATAAAATCCTAGAGGGAATTAGACTGGAGGGAACATTCCTTAATATCATCAAAGCCATATACAACAAACCCACAGTAAATATCATCCTAAATGGAGAAAAGTTAGAAACACCCCCCTTAAAGGCAGAAACATGGCAAGGCTGTCCCCTATGACCACTCCTCTTCAATATAGTGTTTGAAATGCTGGGTAGGGCAATAAGGCAAGAAAGGGAAACTAAAGGAGTACTAATTAGAAAGAGGAAGTCTAACTATCCCTTTTTTCAGATGACATGATGCTTTACCTAAGAGATGCTAAAAACTCTACAAGAAAACACCTAGAAATGATTAAGAGTTTCAGTGAAGTGACAGGATGCAAAATTAACCTAGAAAAATCAGTAACCTTTCTTTATACCATCACCAAGCAACTGGAGAAGGCGTACAAGAAGAATTTCCCATGCACAATAGACACAAAAACAAAAAAATATCAAGGAACAAACTTATCCAAAGACAACAAAGACCTCTACAACAAAAAAATTTAAACTTCTGAAGAAGGATATTGAAGAAGATATCAGAAGATGGAAAGACCTCCCATGCTCATGGATTGGAAAAATTAATATAGTAAAAATGTCCATCCTGCCCAAATTAATACACAGATTCAATATGATCCCAATTAAAATACCTAAGAGTTCTTCACAGACTTGGAAATATATCCTTAAATTCATATGGAAAAACAAAAGATCCCAAAGAGCCCAAGCAAACCTGAGCAAAAAGTACAAAACAGGGGGCAATCACTATACCAGACTTCAAACTATATTTACAGGGCTATCGTCATAAAATCACCCTGGACTGACATAACAACAGTACCATAAACGAATGGAACAAAACTGAAGATCCAAACGTGAGCACATACAATTTCAGCCACCTCACATTTGACAAAGGGGCCAAAAAGACTCAATGGATGAAAGACAGTATCTTCAGCAAATGGTGCTTATGGTTGTTTGAATGATTGTCCCCCATAGGCTCTAGGTATTCAGACGTTTGTCTCCAGTTGGTGGCGCTGTTTTTGGAGGTCTTGGGGTGTGTGGCCATGCTGGAGGAAGTGTGTCACTGGGGGCAGGCTTAGTGAGTTTAAGAAGCCTCGTGGTCTACAGTTGCTCTCTCTCTGCTTCCTGTGTTCTTTGCAAGATGTGAACCTCGGTTTGCTACTCCAGTCTCCAGCCGCCATGCCTCCCACCACATTGGACTCTAATTCCCTGGAACCGTCAATTGTAAGCTCAAATAAACTCTTCCTTTTATAAGTTCCTTGGTCCTGGTGTTTTATCACAGCAACAGAAAAGTGACTTATACAGTAATTTGCTACCAGAGAGTGGGCTGTTGGCTGTGAAGAACCTGGCCATGTGGATGTTTGGAGAAATGAGGAAGACTTTGGAACTTTGGGCTAGAAAGGCTGTTGACTACTGTAAGCAGAGCTTAAAGGGCCATTCTAGTGGAGGCCTGCAAGAAAGCATTGCTGCAAAATATGTGGTTGCAGAGGAAAATAAAGACTTAGGCAGCAACTGGGATATTTTGATAAAGAGTCTGGCAGCAGTTTGCCCACAGCCCAAATGCTTGCCTGATGCTAAGTTGAAAAGCAATGGACTGATGTCTTTGGTGGAGAATATTTCAAGACAGCCTAACGTAGAAATGGTGGCATAGCTTTTATTTTATTTTTTTTAATTTTATTTATTTTTGTATGCGTATGAATGTACTGTCTGCATGCAGGTTTGTGCACTCGTGTCGTGCAATGCCACGGAGGTCAGAAGAGGGTGTTGGATTCCCCTGGAACTGGAGTTCTCCTGGACTTGGAGTTTCAGATGGCTCTTGGCCGCCATGTGGGTGCTGGGGATCAAACCCAGGTCCTCTGCTAGAGTGGTCGGCACTCTTAACTGCTAGGCCATCTCTCCAGCCCTGGTGGCATGGCTTTTAATGGTGAATATTGTGCAGATCTACAGTGAAGGAGAGCAGATGGGTCAGAAAGAAATGTAGAATGTACAGTTTGGATCTGATAACTGCACTAGGAAGATGAAAGGTGGGGCCAAGGCATGTGAAGGAAAGGCTCCCTTTCATAAGGAGTCTAAAGTGATTAAGGAGAGGCCTGGAGATTTACGAGTAAACAAAAGAATCAGTACCTTCAGGGAAAGACCATATCCAGCTAATCCTCCAACAAGTCCAGGGCAGAGAAAAGTTGCAAATGTGGTTGAAATAGACCAGAGTCCATCCCAAGCTTGCAGCCAGATTCGGCAATTTCATTCACGTGGTGCTGGCTTTAGAGGCATGAAGTTTGCAAGAGGGACGGGGTCTTCAGTTCTACCTCCATGGTTTCAGAGTGCTGACAAGGTCAGGCAGAGTGCAGCATGGATGTCCCTGCATAAAGAAGGCCCTGATAGGCCATTGCATGAAGCTGTGAATGTGGGGCCTGGTTGGCAGCGGAGACACCAAGAAGACATTTGAGATGCTAGACCTGTGAGATTTTTGCCAAGGAGAGCTGCATACAAGGAGTGGTACCAGCCTAAGAAGGAGATGTATGTTGCAAGCAAAGCTGGAAGAGATGAGCCATCTAAGCCCTTTGGAAGTCAAGTCCCAGAAGTTGCACATGGAGCTACTGGACTTGGTTTTTGCCCTGCTGGTTTTTGGTCTTATTTTGGTCCAGTATTTCCTCACTATGCCTCTATTCCTCCCTTTTGGAATGGGAATGTGTATTCGGTTCCACTGTACATTTGGAGTATATAATTTGTCTTTTGGTTTTACAGGAGCTTACAGTTAAGAGATTGCCCTGAGTCTCAGAAGAGACTTGGGACTGTGGACTTTTGAATGGCATTGAAACTGGTGGAGACTATGGGGACTTTTGGGGTTGGACTGAATGCATTTTGCATTTTATATGTTCAGGAGCTTATGTGGGCCATGGAGCGGAATGTGGTGGTTTGAATGAGTGTTCCCCATAGGCTCTAGGTATTCAGACGTTTTATCTCCAGTTGGTGGCGCTGTTTTTGGAGGTCTTGGGGTGTGTGGCCGTGCTGGAGGAAGTGTGTCACTGGGGTCAGGCTTAGTGAGTTTAACAAGCCTCGTGGTCTACAGTTGCTCTCTCTCTGCTTCCTGTGCACTTTGCAAGATGTGACCCTTGGTTTTCTCCTCCAGTCTCCAGCCGCCATGCCTCCCACCACAATGAACTCTAATTCCCTGGAACTGTCAATCATAAGCTCAAATAAACTATTCCTTTCATAAGTTCCTTGGTCATGGTGTTTTATCACAGCAACATAAATTGACTAATACATTGCTACAAAAACAGGATCACCATTTGTAGAATAATAAAATTAAACCCCTACCTCTCACCCTGTACAAAAATCAACTCCAAATGGATCACAGACCTCAATGTGAATCCCAAAACTGAAGGTGATACAAGAAAATGTTGGCAGCAACCTACAAGACATAGGTGTAAGAAAAGACTTTCTAAGTCAGACAGAAGCTGCATAGAAAATAAGCTCAACAATTGACAAGTGCGATCTCATTAAACTCAAAAGCTTCTGTACAGTGAAAGAAATAATCAATGAAGTCAAGAGAAAACCCACAGAGTTGGAGAAAACCTTTACCAGTGATACATCTGACAAAGCATGAACCAAACAAGTGAACCATTCACTTGTTTTCTTAGGTAAAGAGCTGAACAGAGACTTACAAGTAAGTAAAGAAAAATGGCTGAGAAACATCTTAAAAAGTTTTCAACATCATTAATAATTAAGGAAATGCCAATTAAAACCACTTCATGATATCATGTCACTCCAATAAGACTGGTTAAGGTCACTAAAACATAAGTCACCAAATGCTAGAGAGGTTGTGGGGAAGGGGAATTGAGAACCACTTCTGGTGGGATTCCACCACTATGGAAAGCACTGTGGAAAACCCTTAAAAGACTCAAAATTAGTCTACAACCTTACCCAGTCATATCCACAAGACTCATCCTACCACAAAGATAAATTCACATCTATATTTGTTGCAAATCTCTCCACAATAGCAAAGAGCTGGAACCAACCCAAGTGCCCATCAACCAATGAGTGGATAAAGAAAATATGATGCATCAACACAATGGAATTTTATGCAGTAGTAAGGAAAGATGACATCATGGACTTTGCAGATAAATGGATGGAACTAGAAGACATTACGCTAAGTGAAGTAACACAGCCTCAGAAAAACAAAGGACAAATGGTATTACTCACCTGTGGATGCTAGCACCAAATACCTAGTATACCTAGTAATAAAGCAAAGTGAACAACATATATGTTCCAATAATTCAATGAATTTAAAGAGCAAGCAACAGCAAGAACCCAAAGAGGATAGGAATAAACTCTCAAGAAATTACAATAGATGACTGATTATATATATATATATATATATATATAGAGAGAGAGAGAGAGAGAGAGAGAGAGAGAGAGAGAGATAGATAGATAGATAGATAGATAGATAGATAGATAGATAGATATAGATAGATAGATATAGATAGATAGATAGATAGACAGACAGACAGACAGACAGACAGATAGACAGATAGATAGATAGATAGATAGATAGATATCCTGAAAGCAACTGTGTCATTATAATATGAATACCATAATGGGATCTAAAATTAACATACCACTTATTTTCTATGATCATGTAGAACTTGGAATATATTGCTTCAAGCTCATCTGGCTTTCACTGTTTGCAATGACCCTGTCTTTGTTCTGGATATTTTGTTTTTTCACTATGATACACCATGGTTATTTTCTATTCTGCTGCTGTCTATTTGGTGTTCTGTTTTCTTATTGTATCAGTTTGAGCTTATCTTTCCTTGATTTAGGGAAACCTCTTCTCGTGGTGTCCTAAGTTTCTTCTATATTCCATTCCTGTGTTTTTAAAACATTTTTTTTCATATCCTTTGCATGGGTGGTCTAATTCTTCTACTTCATCATCCACTCTTTATGTTCCATTTTCCATTGTGTTCATTCTGTTTATGAGGCATTTTCCTGTCATTTCAAAATGGCTTATTGTGTTTTTCAGTTCCATCTTCATTTCTGCCTGAGTTATCTACATATTTCTATCTCTATTTGACTTCCCTTTTCAAATCCCGAAGCATCTCTGTTATTCTCTTAGTCATCTATTGTATTTTCTTGAGAGGTTATTCCTATCTTCTTTGGGTTCTTGGAGTTGTTTGCTCTTTAAATTCATTGAATTCTTGGAACATATTTATGATTCTGCTTTAAACGTCCATGTCTTTTTGTTCCTCTGGATAGTTCTCATTGTAGAACACTTCTGTAGAATTAGTAGAGTGTTGTTAGGACATATTATTTAGGGTTTTCTTTACTATGATTTGGGTCTATCAGTTTCTTTCCTTGGTTGTGTCTGATATAAAATCAGGCCTGCCTTTGTTGAGTTAAAGTTTTATTCTGTTCTTGATGTTGCTGTAAGCTTAGGTGAATTATTGTCAGATATGGTATGTGCTTCAGGTTCTCTCTTTTATTTTATTTTTGTTGTTGTTGTTGTTGTTTTGAGACAGTGTCTCACTGTCACCCCAATACAGCTGGCTTGGATTCAATTTTAGACCAGAGTGGACTTGAACTCACAGAATCCACCTGTCTCTAACTCCCAGGTGCTGGGATTAAAGGTGTGTGCCTCCACACCTGGCGACAGCTTTGATTTTTATTGGAGAGACCAGATGGATACAGGAAAGCTACTAAGGACCTCGCCAGGAGGACCAAAGAGTCTAGTCCACATTCATGGGTGATGGGGACCAGCTAGGCCTGTTCTAACTAGCTAAGCAGAGATGTGAGTCCTGGAGCAAATGAGATGGGGCTGGTCCCAAAGCAGGTGGATGGTGATATAGTGAGGTCAGATAGATCTGATGAAATAACCAGGTAGTTAGTTATTATCAGCCTAGCAAAAACGGTCTTAGTCTAAAAGATAGCTGACTAATAGCACAGTAGGCTGGTTCTAAACAGAATAGTTATGAGCTCTAGCATAATGTGAATCAAAGTTTAATTTATTTTATTTTGTGTGTATGTGTGTTGCCTTCATGTTTGTTAAGTGAGCATATCCATGTAATCCCCATAGAGGGCATAAGAGGGCACCAGGTATCTTAGAACTAGGTTACAGATAGCTGTTGCTCACCATATGAGTACTGGGATCCAAAACTGGGTCTTCCACAGGAGCAGCCATGCACTTGTTTTGTTTCCTTCATGTTTTGAGACAGGGTCGCCTCAAAGTGCTATTTGGCCTAGAACTCTCTATGTAAACCAGGCTGCCCATGATCTCATAGATTCCACGTGTCCCTCCCTCCCAAGTTCTGAGATTAATGGTATGCACCATGACTTCTGGGTGCAGTCAGTGCTTTTAATCAATGTGTCATCTCTCCAGGTCCTTGTGTTCTCATATATTAATGAAAGGGCTACAATAACAGGCTTTTGAGAACATGCTTAGCAAGGTTAAGAGGAAACCTATGATCCAAGTTCTACTTGAGATCACATTTTAGTTGTGGAGTTGTGATGAGTTCAAGAAAGTTTTCCTTAAATAAATGTTTCACTGATATATAATTCAAATGGTCTTTAATTCTGAATTTTATTTTTAATTAAAGTATTTACATTTATGAGATCCAGAGATTTCCAGCCTATCTTGGAGTGCCTTAAGTCTTCTTTTACATGGTGTTCAGGTCCAGTGGATTTGGGCCTATCTATGAGTGCCTGACACTGGAGTCTGAATGACAATAAGAATACCTAGTTTTCCTGCCCTCTAAAACCCCTTATCCGTTAAATTGGGAACATCTGAAGCCCCTCCTACTGCTCCATGGCTAGGCTCCTCTGCACTTGTACCCAGATCCAGACCTTTCCATCTGGGCTGGAAGTGCCTGCAGCCTCCATGTGGTGCAGGGGGCTCATTGGTACCAGCCTGCCAACAAATACTTGAGGAAATCCTCCCACTTGGTGGTAAGCTTACCCAGGTACCTGGTCACAAATTCTCTAGCCTGGGATTATCTGAAGTCACAGTAGAACTCCTGTGTGTTAGTAGGGTTCCAGACCTTTGCAAGCTTCCCAAACTGCCTGAACTGAGTCCCTGCCTAGAAATTCTCCCAAAATGTGCTGCACCTGTTGGATAGTAGGGAGTGAGACCTTATAAGGAACCTTGGAAAGATCTGACTGATACTCAACTTGGGCCTCTGGGATAGTTCCTGACTAGCTGGATGAGAAACAGCTCGCTCCTTCAATACAAAACTGAAAAAGGAGGATGAGGAGGATGAGGAGGAGGTGGAGGAGGAAGAGGAGAATTTCTGATAACTAGAATCCTAGACCAACCAACCTTTCATACCTAATTAGAAGACAACAAAGGCATATCAATAATACAGTCAAAGTCAGTCTTCAACTCAACAAAGAAAGACTTCAGTTGCATACAAGAATCACAAATGATAAAAGGATTCCACACGACAAAATCACAATGAAAAACAATAATTGAAAAACCCAAATAATTTGTCTCCACTAAACACTGCCAGTCCTGCAGAATTGTACACTGAGGATCACCCCCCACCCCAGACATAACTCAAGACACAGAATTTAAAAGAACAATAATAAACATGATCAAATAATTTGAGGAATTTAAAGAACACACAAAAGTGAATAAAAGAACTAAAGAATATAAGTATAAACTTCTTACTAAATTTATATAAGATACAGAAATACTGAAGAAAATGGCTGAAATAAAAAATAGAAAATGGCTGAAATAGAAAAGGAAGTTAAAATATCAATAAGCAATGGGAGAAAAACCTCAGTAACAGCATGAATAAAGTAGAAAATAGGATATCAATACTGGATGATTAAGTTGAAAAATTGGATCGCTCAATCAAAGATTATGAATAAATTTAAAAATCATAGAATGCAAAATTCAGGAAAGGTTAGACACAACCAAAACACTAAGTATACACACTGTAGACATAGATGAATGAGAAGAATCACGGGTTAATGGTATTGATTGGATCTTCAAAAGAATTGCAGAAGAAAATTTCCTCCAAATAAGGAAAGACATGCCCATACAAATACAAGTTGCAGATAGAACACCAAAGAGCCCCAGAAAAGAAACTCCCCACACCATAGCATAGTAAAAACACCATATTTTCAGAATAAGCAGATAAAACTGAAAGCTGCAAAAGAAAAATGCCAAGCTATATATAAAGAAAACCTATCAGAATTACAGTTGAATTTTCATTGCACAATGTGAAAGCCAAAAGAGCCTGGACCAAAGTATTCCCAGTTCTAAATGACTGTAGATGCATTCCCAAAATGCTCCATCCAGAAAAAAAAAATGTCTATTACAGTTCAAGGAGAAAGAAATAAAAATATTTGAGGACGTGGATAGGCTGGAATAATTCATATCCAGAAAACTTATCTTTCAGAAAGTACTTGAAGCAATACAAGGAGCAGAAGAAAGGAATGACTATACCCAAGTGGCAACAGGAGGAAATGAAATGAAGGTATAAATATGGAAACACTAACTTACACCAAAAATGCAAACAGAAATTAAAAGGATGGGAACCAATATGCATCTCTCAATAATAACTATAAATAACAGTGGACTGAATTCCTCAATGAAGAGACACAGCATAGTGAAATGGATTATGAAACCAAAATCCATGTTTTGTTGTCTCAAATAGCCCATCTCACCTTCAAGGACAGG
>VZQC01004379.1:0-35633 GCA_009823505.1 Rhizomys pruinosus
AACCCTTTCCTCCCCAAGTTGGTGTTGGTCGGAGTGTTTTGTCACAGCAATGGAAGACAAACTAGGACACGGGTCCTCTGCAAGAGCGGTCGGCACTCTTAACAACTAGGCCATCTCTCCACCCCCAAGTTTTAGGCTTTCTATTGGAAGTCTAACTCACTCTTCCCTTTCTCTTCTGAAGGTTCTCCAAAGAATCCACTTGGACGCTCCCTCGGCAATTCCAGTTGGGGAGGGGAGAGGTAATGCCTGTCCCCAGTACTCTGTGCTTCAGGTGGTCCTGGGAAATCCCCAATCCAAGCTCTGTGCACTCAAGTCTCACAGTGGCAACAGGCCCACCTTTTATACCAGCTAGCAGGACGACTCCACCCCCACAGCCACACAAGATGACTGAATCAAACCAAACAATCCACCTGGCTGAAGTGCCCAGCTCCTACCTGTGCTTCAGGTGGTCCTGGGAAATCCCCAATCTAAGCTCTCATAAATTTTTTAAAAATTTTTTATTTATGTGTATGAATATACTGTCTGCATGCACGTCTGTGCACCCATGTCGTGCAATGCCGCGGAGGTGAGGGCATCGGATTCCCCTGGAACTGGAGTTAAAGATGGCTCTCGGCCACCATGTGGGTGCTGGGGATCGAACCCAGGTCCTCTGCAAGGGCAGTTGGCGCTCTTAACCGCTAGGCCATCTCTCCAGCCCCATAAATTTTTTTTCTCATAAATATTGTTTTAAATATTTTATTTTTGCTGGGCATGGTAGCACCCCCATTTAATCATAACCCTCAGGAAGCAGAGCCAGGCAGATCTCTGTGAATTCAAGATCTCTGTGAGTTCAAGTTTGATGTGAGTTCTACATAGTGAGCTCCAGGCCAACTGGGGCTACAGGGAGACCCTGTCTCAAAAAGACTAGAAAAAGATATTTTTTATAGATATGAGTGTTTTGCCTGTATGTAAGTGCACCCTGGTTAGTCATGCAATGCTGGAGGAGGTCAGAAGTTACAGACAGTTGTTAGCAGCTAGGAATGACCCCAGTCTTTGTAAGAGCAGTCAGTGTTCTTAACTGCTGAGCCATCTTTCCAGCTGGTTTTTTTTTTTTTTTGTTGTTGTTGTTGTTGTTGTTGTTTTTTTACTTTGCCTCCTGACATAATCTACTCCTCTGGAGAAATCAAAAGCCAGAGCTGAGTAGCCAGCCTCCTGCTTGAAAAAAAAGATTAAGACAACCTGGGTGGTATCTTCAACAACAGAAATATCTTACTCCTCTTTCTTTCCTGCCCCCACCCAAATCCTGAAGACTGCTGGCTAAAGAAAAAAACCTACAGGAGACAATTGTGACTGAACTTTGTTCCATCATTGTAGTTGCNGTAGACCAGGCTGGCCTTGAACTCACAAAGATCCGCCTGCCTCTGCCTCCTAAATGCTAGGATTAAAGGCGTGCGCCACCACGCCCGGCTCTGTTTTGTTTTTTTTTAAACACGGTATCAGATAGACTAGGCTGGCCTCAAATTTGCTGTGTAGCCAAGGATGTCCTTGAAATCATAATCTTTCTTCCCTCCTCAGTATTGGGATTATAGGCATAAACCACCATGCCTGCTTTGGGGTTGTTTAAACAAACAAACAAACAAACAAACATAGGATCTTGATACCTACCCAAGATGGCCTTGAACTTTAAAAAAAAAACCTGCATGTTTGTATGTGCACTACATGTGTGCAATGTCTGTGGAGGCCAGAAGAGAGCATCAGATCCCTGGAACTGGAGTTGCCAATGGTTGTTAGCTGCCATGTGCAGTCAGTGCTGTCAACTAACCACTGAGCCATCTCTTCAGCCCCCAAGCCTTGAACTTCTCAGCTTTTGCCTTAGCTTCCCACTGCTATGTATCACGGCCCCCAGGTTTTTTCTTTCTGTGCCTTGCTTTTAGTCACTGCTCATTTTTTTCTTTAAAAGTGTGTTTCTGGGGGCTAGTCAGTTCTTTGATGCAGTCTTTTCTGTTGTTGGTGTTGTTCTTTTTTTTTTTAATTTTAATTTTTATTTTTGTAATTAATTTTATTTATTTCTGTATGTGTATCAATGTACTGTCTGCATGCAAGTCTGTGCACCCGTGTCGTGCAATGCCGCAGAGGTCAGAAGAGGGTCTCGGATTCCCCTGGAGCTGGAGTTCTGGAATTGGAGTTTCAGACGGTTCTTGGCCACCATGGGGGTGCTGGGGATCGAACCCGGGTCCTCTGTAAGAGCGGTAGGTGCTCTTAACCACTAGGCCATCTCTCCAGCCCTGTTTCTAATTTGTTAATTTTTTTCTTATGTGTATGAGTGTATTGTCTGCATGTGTGTAAGTGTACCTATGTTGTGCAATACCCATGGAGGTCAGAGGAAGACATCAGATCCCCTGAAACTAGAGTTATGGATAGTTGTTAGCCACCATGTGAATGCTGGGAATGGAACCTAGGTCTCCTCTACAAGAGCAGTCAAAGCTCTGAACCAGTCATCTCTACACACACGCACACATACACCCTTTTTTTTTTTAAAGGAAGTCAGGTTAATTTTAGGCATGGCGTCTGGCCTGCCTGAATCAGGATTAGGATGACCAGCCCTCTCTACCCCCTTTTAAAAAATTTTTAAGTTTTAGCTGGGCATGGTGGTGCACACCTCTAATCCTAGCACTTGGGAGGCAGAGGCAGGCGGATCTTTGTGAGTTCAAGGCCAGCCTGTTCTTGCTCAGAGTGCTCAAGTGCTCTTTGCATAAGTTGTTTAACCTCTCCGTCACTCAATTCCTCAGGAAGTTTGTAATATTAATGGGACATACTTCATCGAGTTGCTGTAATTAAAAGAATGAGTATACAGAATGGGCTTTAAAAAAAGACATGAGGGGCTGGAGAGATGGCCTAGCAGTTGAGTACCAACTGCTCTTGCAGAGGACCCAGGTTCAATCCCCAGCACCCACATGGATGAGAACCGACTTTAACTCCAGTTCCAGGGGAATCCAACGCCCTCTTCTGACCTCCACAGCATTGCACGACACGGGTGTACAAACCTACATGCAGACAGTACACTCATATAAATAAATAAATAAATAAATAAACAAATAAATAAATAAATAAATAAATGAAATACATGACCCAGAAAGACAAATAAGTGTTTTCTCTCATGTAGAATCTAGATTGAGGGCTGGAGAGATAGCCTAGCAGTTAAGAGCGCTGACTGCTCTTGTAGAGGACCCAGGTTCGATCCCCAGCACCCACATGGTGGCTGAGAACCGTCTGTAACTCCAATTCCAGGAGAACTCCAGTTCCAGGGGAATCCGAGACCCTCTTCTGACCTCCGCGACATTGCACGACACCGGTGCACAGACCTGCATGCGGACAGTACATTCATACACATACAAAATAAAAAATTTTTTTTAAATCTTAAAAAAAAAAATCTAGATTTAAGTGTACGTGTGTGTGTGTGTGTGTGTGTGTGTGTGTGAGAGAGAGAGAGAGAGAGAGAGAGAGAGAGAGAGAGNGGAGGCAGAGGCAGGCGGATCTTTGTGAGTTCAAGGCCAGCCTGGTCTACAGAGTGAGTTCCAGGACAGCTGGGTCTACAGGGAGACCCTGTCTCAAAAAGAGAAAAAAAAAAATTCTGCTGAACCATCTCTCCAGCCCCCAAAGGTGTTTTTTTATGTAGTCAAAACTGAGTCATTCTAGATCAAATTTCAAAGAAAAGATATTGCATTAGCTTCAGATTCTGTTGGAGGAAAATAATGAAATCAAAGCCAGTTAGGTGTGGAGAGGGAGTTTATTCAGCATGGGCTGAACCCCAGAGATCATTCTGTAATCGAGTCAGCCACATGTCTGAGGCTCTCAGACCCTTTATACCCTTTTGACAAATGCAAGCCCAGAGCATGTAACAAATAAGTGGTAAATGTGATTTTTTTTTTTTTTGGAGAAACAAAGGCTACTGTCTGGAGTGACCACAAGAGGCACAGAGAAAGGCTTCTGGCTCTCTTCATTACCATAACACAGCAAGGTGTTTTAGTAACCGGGTCTATTTCGCCATTTCCAATATAATTCTAGAGATCAAATTTTAAAAGTATTTCTTTTCACTTTTAGGTAACAGGCATCATCTGGGCATCAAGCTGAATTTGTAACACAGGGTGCTTAATCACAGAGCAAGCATTGACTCAGCTGCTTCTGGGTCGGAGCATTCACTCTCTAAGACTTCCTTTCTCAGCATACATCCTGTCTTCATTTTACCTGGGAGGAAACTGGGCTGGGGAGGCCACAGGACTTGCTCCAGGCCAAGCTTCTTTGGGTACTGAGTGTCACACTTCCCCAAGGTCAAACCCAGTGGCTACCCCACAGTTCCCACAGTGGGCATTCAGCGGTCTGCAGGCTCTGCCAGTCAGTCACTCCACACACCCCCGGCCACCTCCTCCTCCTCCTCACTCCTCCAGGAGCCCACCTCAAGGTTTTAGCATAGAATCTGGTCTGCCTCCTCCCAGAGCTCCAGTCAGAGACTCTCCCTCAGATAATCTCCCATCTTCCTCACCCTCTATCCCAGCTGCGACCTCCGGGGATACCTTCACAAGGACTACTGCTATCCCATGGAGACTGCGCCTAGACACAGCTCCATTTCTCTCATAGGCAACTCTCCAATCTTTGTAGCCACACACTCCCGCTAATTCTCTCCTCTCCCCCAACCCCAAAGCCCCAAACACCTAGCCTGCCTTGCTTCCAATCAGCCAAGCCTTTCCCAATCAGCCCAACCTACTCCTTGAACAGGCTTGTTAGATATAGCATCTACTCTAATTGGAGCTTCTCTTTTGTCCTCTTGACGACAGCTCAAGCTTCAGGGGCCAGTACAATACTTGCTTCTGGAGTTTCCTAACACCTGCAGGTGAACATACCTAGCACCCCCATGAACATCTGTAAACATCTTTGTTCAGGCTTGAAATACCTTAACAGGGGATGATCTATGAAAACCCAGCACCTAGTTTCTAATGGGTCCAGCCACTCACAGTGGCCTTCGATTGCTGTGGCCGAAACACTCTGACCAATAGGAACTTGAGGAGGAAAGGGTTTATTCACCTTACATCTCCTGGGTCACAGTTCATCACTAAGGGAGCCCAAGGTAGGAACTCAGGGTAGGCAGGAGCTTCAGCCATGAAGGAACACTGCTCAGCCAGTTTTTTTTTTTTTTAACCAAAAAACATCTTTATTTTTGGGTTAAAAAAAAACAAAACAAGGGGCTGGAGAGATGGCCTAGCGGTTAAGAGCGCCGACCGCTCTTACAGAGGACCCGGGTTCGATCCCCAGCACCCACATGGCGGCTGAGAACCGTCTGAAGCTCCAATTCCAGGAAAACTCCAGTTCCAGGGGAATCCGACACCCTCTTCTGAACTCCGAGGTGCACGACACGGGTGCACAGACTTGCATGCAGACAGTACATTCATACACATACAGAAATAAATAAAAATTAATAAAAAAAAATTTAAAAAAAATAAGCTCTTCTGAGTAACCATGATTAGCTTAGTAAAATGGGTATACATCTTCAAAGTATTTCCCTTTAATGGGAAATTTAGCTTTACTGAATCTAAACATTAAAAGTAAGCCGGGCGTGGTGGTGCACACCTTTAATCCTAGCACTTGGGAGGCAGAGGCAGGCGGATCTTTGTGAGTTCAAGGCCAGCCTGGTCTACAGAGTGAGTTCCAGGACAGCTGGGATTACAGGGACACCCTGTCTCAAAAAGACCAAAAAAAAAGTAAAAGAAACAGAATCAGGGAAATCCACTCATACTTCAGGCCCTTCTCCTCCAGGAACCAGCATTGTTATGCTATTTCCATTTAGCAAAATCTGATCTAATTTAGTAATCCTTCTTCCTTCTGGTGTAATTTCAAACCCTGTGACATCTTCCAGCACCATATTGACAGTCATCAAATCCTAGAAGTGTACCAACAATTTCACTCTTCATCACAATGTGAATTCGTGAACCTATACACTTGTCCATAAGCTCTAGAGGCAGAAGCTAGTGGTGGCGTCAGCCTCCACGGTCACGCCTGAAGCGGCTAATCAGCTAGCTTTCTTATACAACAACCTACCCAGGGGAGGCACCACCCACAATGGGCTGGGCCCTCCCTCATCACTCACCAAGAAAATACCCCACAGACATGGCCACAGGCTAGTACAATGGAAGCAATTCCCCATTTGAGGCTCCTTCAACCTGGTATGTCAAATTGACAGTAAAACTATGATAAATAGCACTTAGGCAGAGGCAGGCGGATCTTTGTGAGTTCAAAGCCAGTCTGCTTTACAGAGTGAATCCCAGGACAGCTGGGGGTACTGGGAAACCGTGTCTCAAAAACAAAACAAAACAACAAAACAAAAACAACCTATGATAAAGTTAGGCCTGCTGGAAGTCTCCATCAAATCTGGCCTTTTTAAAAAAATTTATTTTTGTATGTGTATGAATGTACTGTCTGCATGTAGGTTTGTGCGCCCGTGTCGTGCAATGCCGCGGAGGTCAGAAGAGGGTCTCGGATTCCCCTGGAACTGGAGTTCTCCTGGAATTGGAGTTACAGACGGTTCTTAGCTGCCATGTGGGTGCTGGGGATGGAACCCAGGTCCTCTGCAGTCGGTGCCCTTAACTGCTAGGCCATGTCTCCATCCCCCAAATCTGGCCTTTTTGAACCCAGCTCTTCCCACACAATCGTCCTTCTGACTACCATCACAGGTTTCCATTTCCCTGTGGTGGCTTTCTAGGTTGTCAGCTGATGCTCGGTACCTGCACATCAGAAATCATTCTAGATATACTGGCTGTATAAACAAAGCTTGAGCTGCAAATCATTAAAGTTTTAGCTATTTGCTAGTTACAGTGGAAGAAATTAAGGTAGAGAGGAGGGAAGGGCTCACCCTAGGTCACACAGCAAGGAGGGGACAACTAGACCTAAATCCAAAACCACCTCTAACCTCTTTTCGGGGTACAGTACTCTGCACTTTGGAGCCAGTCAGCAGCCTCAGCCATTTGAGTTCTTTACCAAAGACTACCTACTCCTCTTTTTTTTTTCTCTTTTTCAGACAGAGCATCCCTATAGTCCCAGCTGTCCTGGAACTCGCTTTGTTTGATTTACCTACTCCTATTTAATCTCTTCACCTCAGAGCCTCCTTTGCTCTTTCCATTGCACAATCCCTTGCACAATCATCTCTCTCCCTCAAACTTGAACCTATATACCTGCCGGAGGCAGAGAGAAATATTTTTGGGGTTAGGTCTGCAGAAGAAAAACCAACTCTGGCCGGGCTGGGACTAAAGGGAGACCCTGTCTCAAAAACACGAAAAAAAAAAAAAAAAAAAACTTCAACCTCCTGCTTCCCAAGAGACCTCCTGGAGGGTTCCGTGAACCTAAGCCTCTGACCCCGCCCCCTTAACAAGACAGGTCCCGCCCCTAAACCATAAAATCCCACCCTAAGCGCTCCAGGCCCCGCCCCCCATGTGTTCCAGGTCCCTCCCCCGCCAAGCACGAGAGGCGTCCGCACGCCAGACCAGACAGAACCCTAAATCCCGTCCTCTCCTATATGCCCGGATCGGCATGGACAGACAGAAGCTTCATCCAATGAGAAGACAGACCCGCTTTCCGTAGCCCAATGGGCTGCGACGATACAAAACTCAGCTGAGCTGCTTCCTGGGTCTTTCCGGGTACGCGTAGTCCTCGCGGCTTTCCTTCCAGTGGTTCTGCGGGCGAGCTGCAGGACGGTCTGCGCAGGTAAGCCTACCTTGGCCGTGGGCCCTCGGAGGATGCCCGCCATGTCCGCACGCAGAGCTCTGGTGCGGGCGGGTGCGGGACAGGTCAGAATGAGCGCATGAGACGTGGGCGGGCGGAGAGGGCGTGGGCGGTGGGCCGGGCAGGTCCTGCCGGTGACTGGGATTGGGCCAGCGACCCAGGGTCACCTTGCAGCGTCTGGCCAGAAGGTCTCACCTTCTACCTGCAGTGGCTTTGGGCTGTGATGGAACACCAGCCCAGTAGTACCTTTTTTCCCTTATATATAAAAAAAAATTTATGACGGGGCGTGGTGGCGCACACCTCTAATCCCAGCACTCGGGAGGCAGAAGCAGGCGGATCTCTGTAAATTCATGGCCAGTCTGGTCTACATAGTGAGCTCCAGGCCAGCTGGGACTAAAGGGAGACTCTGTCTCAAAAAGAACCCTCCAAAATTTTTTTTCTTAAAATACATGTGTATTTGCAGGAGTGTTTTGGGAATACAGTCGCCCATAATCGTGCAGAGACCAGAGAAAGATGTCCCCTGGCCTGTTCTCTCAGTCACTTTCTGCCTTATTTCCTTCATTGAACCTGGAGCTAGGCTGACTGGAAGCTTCAGAGAGCCTCCGCTGGTGGTTGCTGGGAATTCGGACTGAGGTCCTCGTGCTTGCGCAGCAAGCGCTCTTAGCCGCTGAGCCATCCCTCTAGTCCGAGTAGTATCAGATTAGATACAGAAAGTGAACTGAAGTGGTGGCTTGTCCTGGGTTTTGCACGAGCTGATATGTGGAAGATTCAGTAAGTCTTGGTGTGAGCCAGCTTCGGTTCACGGCCACACCAATTTGTGCATTAGTGAGAAAGCCAGCCTTGCCATACCAGTTTTTTAGAATGCGAGTGTAGGGTGGTTTCCCCAGTGACTTCCGGAAGCACTTCCCTCCACCTTGGAGGTCCACAGACATTCTCTTGCAGATGAAGCCCGGCTGTAGGAAAGCTAGGCTTGGTAACACACATCTTTAATCCTAGCACCGAGCCTTTAATCCTAGTTAGCACTCTGAGGCCGAGGCAGGCTGATTTTTTTTTTTTCTTTATGTGTATGAATGTACTGTCTGCATGTAGGTTTGTGCACCCATGTCGTGCAATGCCGCGGAGGTCAGAAGAGGGTGTCGGATTCCCCTGGAACTGGAGTTCTCCTGGAATTGGAGTTTCAGACGGTTCTCAGCCGCCATGTGGGTGCTGGGGATCGAACCCCGGTCCTCTGTAAGAGCGGTCGGCGCTCTTAACCGCTAGGCCAACTCTCCAGCCCCGCAGGCTGATTTCTTAAATTGAGGCCGGAGATCCTGGCCAGCCTGGTCTACATAGCGAGTTTCAGCCCATCTGGGGCTACAGGGAGTACCTGTCTCAAAAAAAGGGAGTGGGGTGGGAAAGAAGACTAATGGGTCATGGCCTTAGTTTAACAGTGGAAGTTCCAGTTGAGGTAGTGTCCTATAGGCGTCCTGTCTGGCCCAGAGATCAGGCCCACAGGGGTGGAATCCCTCCTGCATCACCAATGTGACAATGATTGTGCCTAGCCTTGTAAGTCTCAGGTTGCACACTGTAAATAGGGTTCAGTTTATTTTGCTGTGTGTGTGATGTGTATGCACAGGCAGATACATGCCTGCACCTCTCAACTGCAGGGATTACAGACCTGCCGAAACACACCCAGCTCCAGCTGTCCTGGAACTCACTGTGTAGACCAGGTTGGCCTTGAACTCACAGAGATCTGCCTGCCTTTGCCTCCCAAGTGTTGGGATTAAAGGTGTATGCCACCATGCCCGGCTGCACATCTTTTTCAAAGGCTGGATGGTTGATGTGCCATCTTTTGTTTACCCCTTGATCAGTTGAAATGGGATTATTTCCACTTTTCAGCTGCTTATGAATAATGCTCCTAACAAAATTAGTGTTCAATTTTGCTATAGCTATACGTTTTCACTTTTCCCGGGAAGAGAGCTGTTGGGCCACACAGTAGCTATCATTTGAAACATGCCGGATTGTTTTCCAAAATGGCTGCCATCGTTTTACATTCTCCTCACCAGTGTGAAGTGTTCCGAGCTTTCTACATCTTCACTGAAACTTGTTAGGTTTCTGTTGTTTTTAGTGAAATTCCCTAATTTTTTTTTAATTTGGGATTTTTCTCTGTTTTTTTAATTTTTTAGGAAAAATTTTATTTATTTGTTTTTTTGAGACAGGGTCTCCCTGTTAGCCCCAGCTGGCCTGGAATCACTTTGTTGACCAAGCTGGCCTTGAACTCCCAGAGATCCTCCTGCCTCTGCCTCGCATGTGCTGGGAATAAAGGTTTGTGCCACCACGCCTGGCATTTTGTTTTATTTTATTATTTTATTAATTTTATTTCATTTCATTTATTGAGATCCACCTGCCTCTGCCTCCAGAGGGCTGGGATTAAAGATGTGCACCACCATGCCCAGCTTTATTTTATGTGTATGAGTGTTGCCTGCATGTATGCCTGTGTACCACCTGTGATGCCTGCAGAGGCCACAAGGGGCATCAGATCTCCTGGAACTGAAGATAAGGATTAGTTATTAGATAATTATTAGTTGCTGTGTAGGTGCTGCTGGGGCTTCCTGCCTGCTAGTATGGAAGTTTTGGCGTTTGTTTTGTTTGTTTTCAAGAAGCCCTGACTGGTCGAGAACTCTATGTAAACCAGTCTGGCACCAAAGTCACAGAGATGGCACCTGCCTCTGCCTTCCTAGTGTTGGGATTAAAGGCATGCACCACCATGTCCAGCTTTAGTGGTTTGGTTTGGTTTTTGAGACTTGGTCTCTCTGTAGCTCCCGATGGCCTGAAATCTACTCTGTAGACCAGACTGACCTCAGAGATCCACCTGCACCTCCCTCCAGAATGCAGGGATTAAAGAAATGTGCCACACATCTGGCTCAGCATGAAAGTTTTTGATGAAATATAACCCCACCCCCACCTTCACGCTTTATGTGTCCAAGAACTGTTTTCTGGCCAATCCAAGATCTCAGATGGAGTTTAGATCTTGGATGCTTTTCAGTTCACCTTCGCATGTGGTATGAAGTATGTGCCTGCATTTCTTTCCCCGGCCCCTGAGCTCCGGCATCCTGCCTTAGCCTCCCAAGTAGCTGGGACACAGGCACACACCAATGCGTGCTGCGACTCTTACAGTCTTTTAGATTACTCTCTTAGGACCAATTCCCAGAAAAACAAGACAGGTACATTTATAAGTTCTTTGATAAAATATTGCCTAATCATTTTCCAAAAAAGTAAACTGTGTCTGTTGATTGTTTGAGATTTCCTTCCAGAATAACACTCTGTTGGAACTTTTCCTCACACCTTCCAAATTCAGCTCCTGCAGCACATCTGGTATCAGTGTCTGCTCAGAGCAGCAGCTCCAGAGGCACCCAATGCACCTTTCCTTAGCAGATTGTCACTGAGCGCTGCCTGCCTAGAACAGGGCATCTCTGCCTTGCCATATAAAAGGTCAGGGAGTTCCTTATGCAGGAACGGCCCCTGGACATTGTAAAATGACTGGCAACATCCCTGGGTTGTACTCACTACATGCCCATCCCTTCCCCCCAAGTTGAGACAGACAAAAACATCTGCAGATGTATGTCCCCTGATAGACTGTCATAGCTGAGAAGGGTGATCTCCACTGTGTTGTGTGCTATGATTCATATCTACCAGGTGAAACTGACTCTAACTTTGTATAGATTCATACTGTGCATTTGGCTTTGGAGCCACATTTATTTGATTTGGTCTTTGTTACCTAGTACAGATGCCTTTCTTTTTTGGTCTTTTTCGAGACAGGGTCTCCCTGTAGCCCCAGCTGGCCTGGAACTTGCTCTGAAGACCAAGCTGGCCTTGAACTCACAGAGATCTGCCTGCCTCTGCCTCCCAAGTGCTAGGATTAAAGGCATGTGCCACCACGCCCGGCTACAGATGCCTTTCTGATCTGTTCCGTTAAGTCCCAGTCTCACCTCACTTCTGGGGTCTGCATCTAGATTGCCAGCTCCTGCTTCCTGAGATTGGGTGTCCAAAATCAGACTCCTCAAAGTGCTCAGCTCCTTCACCCTTGGTCGCCTTACTCCTGTTGCCACCATTCACATACTTCTCTGTTCTCTCTTCTGTCCCCTTCTCCCATGAAGTTCCTCACCTAGCTCTTTCCCTCTGTAGTTTGTAAGAGAGTTTATCCCCTGGGGTAGCTACAGCCATCCTCAACTCTCTTGCTCCCTGGGGACCTGCTGCCTTTGTGACAGGTGCCATCTCCTAGCACCTAGACTCAGATGCTGCCTGCCTCCCCGGCCTCCTCTTGCCATCCCTTGTAGTTAGACTCTGTACCAAACCACCTACAAGCTCCTTACCTCACTACCCTGCCTAGCGACACTCCCAGCCTGTCCACGTAGGGCAGACGCTCCCTTCTCTCCTGCTGTACCAGGAGAGGCTGAGGTCTTTGCCCTCAGTCAGCACTATCTTTGCTAGGCAGTGAGTGGTGTCATGAGATGAGGGCCACAGTTCTGTCCACCCCCTAGCCTGGTGCCTGAGCAGAGTAGGTATTGTGTAAATGTGAATGTTAAACCAAACAGCCATAGCAGAAGGAAGCTACCTAGAATTTAGAGTAAGTAAAGGCCTCACTGTTGGTGTAGCAAGGCACAGGGCTCTGGATTCAGCCCCTGCACCACAAAAATAAGAAAGAAGCAGCAGGTCTTGTTATTGTTTTGTTTTGTTTTGAGCTCAGCAGCAATTTGCACATAGCCAACTAGGTCAGTAGTGGTTAGGGGTGCCGACTCCTCTTGCAGAGGTCCTGGGTTCAATCCCCAGCACCCACATGGTGGCTAAGAACCGTCTTTAACTCCAGTTCCAGGGGAATCCGACGCCCTCTTCTGACCTCCGTGGCACTGCACAATACTGGTGCACTAACCTACGTGCAGACAGTACATTTATACACATAAAAAATAAATTAAAAAAAAAAATTAAAAAAGCAATACTCAATCTTTTGCCCTGAATTAAGTCTCCAGCACTATAACAAACCAAAAAGGAATTTGCATACGTGAGACAGTAATATATAAACAGAGTTTTAAACACAAATAAATGTAAGTATAAACCATAGTGTGGATACTGAGAGTGAATCACATTTGGGGAAAACATTTTTCATTCTTAAATATACTGTGGGGGGGTTGTTTTTGAGACAGATTCTCATGCAGCTCAGGCTGGCCTCAAACTCCTTTTGAACTTGGGATCCTCCTGCCTTAGCTTCCCAAGTGCTGGGTTTACAAGAGCACCAGTGCGCCCTCCTCTTCTAGGGTTTTGGGGGGGATTGTTTTTAGTATTTTTGTTTTATCTGTATGAGTATATTGCCTGCACCTGTGTCATGCAATGCCTGTTAAGGTCAGAAGGCATCAGATTACCCTGGAACTGGAGTTATGGATGGTCGTTAGCTGCCATGTGGGTGCTGGGAATTGAGCCCAGGTCCTCTGCAGGATCAGCCAGTGCCCTTACCGGCGGAGGCATCTCTCCAGCCCCCGGGGTGGTTTTGTTTGTGTGCAGGCACTTACCATGGTATGCATGTGGTGGTCAGAAACAACTTGTAGGAGTTGGTTCACTGTACCTCTTTGGTTCTAGAGTCAGACTCAGGTTATCAGTCTTAGCAGCTAGTACCCTTACACACTGAGGCATCCTACAGGCCCCCACTTTTTTTTTTTTTTTTTGGAGAGAGAGACACTTTCTTACTAGGTAGCCCAAGCTGGCCTCAATTTAGTGCCTTCTAAGTGGATGCTCTTGGCTTTTTAAATTTTTTTCCAAGCCAGGAGCAGGAATAAGGACCAAACACGACCCTCAGCTTTGGACAGTTGCTACCTCAGCAGAAGTATTTTAGCTGAAAGGTGATAGAAGAAGAGCGGGTAATGAAGACACTGAGTTTACGTATAGGTCACTTCCAGAATGTTTCTGTTCTCCTGGATCAGACATGACACAGGCACCGTAATGAAGACACTGAGTTTACGTATAGGTCACTTCCAGAATGTTTCTGTTCTCCTGGATCAGACATGACACAGGCACAAGTAAAAAAATCCCCGTGGATTTGAGCTGAGTTAGGTGTCCCACAGAAGGGCTGAGTTGACATCTAGGTGGGGTGAGTGACTCAGAAGAGCAGTGGGACACTCACTTCTCAAAGATGAATAAGAATATTTGTGGAGAGCCTAGGGAAGAAGTTAGGATATTCAGGCCTGATCAGTTTTCTCTAGGACAGAGAGCTGCATCTGTCAATGGTGGGAGGGGAAAGTGTATTTGAGTGTTTTGTGAAGAGGGTGTTGGATCTCCTGAACTGGAATTAATGATGGTTGTGAGCCACCATGTGAGTGCTGGGACCTGAACCCAGGTCCTCTGCAAGCGCTCTTAACCACTGAGCCACCTGTCTCTCCAGCTTATAGAGGCAGATCTCAGGGAAAGTGCGGGTGGCCGCAGCCCCAGCGGTGACCATTTTAAAGATGATGGAGCAGCTGAGAAGCAAGCGGGGAATGCACACAGTGTCCGTGACGCTCTCCCTTCTCTTATCAAAACAGAAATGAAGAGAAGCAGCTGGCAGAGAAGACCTTGGAGTAGAAGCCACAAGCAGAACTCTGCCTACAGACACCATGATTTTAGTGAGAGGCAAGTGTGCAAGCTCTGGGGAGCCAGCTGGGCCAGTCCCATCATGGCAGCCCCAGCACAGTGCTCACACAGTTTTCCATTTTGGAAACTTGGGAGGGCAAAAAATACTCTTTCCCTGGGCATATCAGTGTAAGTCCTAGAAAACATCTTCCATAAGTATATGTAATCATTAACATATATGTTGTTGATGTAAATATATGTAATATGGAGCATATTTATGTAATCTGTAATCTTTATATGTGTCATACAAGTCTTTTCGGTTTTTGAGACAGGGTCTCAATACATAGCTGGCCTGGACCTCTCTATGTAGACCTCACCTGACTCTGCCCTCTGAGTGCTGGGATTAAAATGTGCACAGCCACCACACCAGCCTTGGGCCTTTTCTTTTTTTTTTTTTTTTTTTTTTTTTTTTTTAGTCTTTTTATGACAGGGTCTCCCTTTAGTCCCAGCTGTCCTGGAACTCACTATATAGACCATACTGGCCTTGAACTCACAGACATCCACTTGTTTCTGCCTCCCAAGTGCTGGGATTAAAGGCATGCACCATCATGCCCAGGCTTTTTTTTTTTAATACTTCATGTGTATGAGTGTTTTGCCTATATGTAAATATGTGCACCTGTGCATGTCTGGTGCCCTGAGAAGCCACAAGAAGGTATCCAATCCTCTGAAACTGGAGTTAACTATAGGTTGTAAGCTGCCATATGGGCCCTGGGATCTGAACCCAGGTCCTCTACAAGAGCAACAAGTGATGTTAGCCACTAAGCCATCTCTCTAGCCCCTACAAGTTTTTTATGTAGACCAGGCTGGCCTTGAACTCACAGAGATCCACCGCGTCTGCCTCCCACGTGAATGCACCATCACACCCAGCTAAAATCTAGACTATTTAGTCTAGATTTAAACATTTTCCACATTCTCTTTTGTGGTAGAGGAGTTTTTTCTTTGTTGTTGTTTTTTTTTTTTGTTCTTGTTTTTCCTGCATGAAGGAAGTATAAACAGTTTTGTCTGAGAACAAGATCCACCTGTCCCCCATCTGGCCTGAAGGGAGGAACTCCCAGGTCTCATAGCCATAAGAAGTCATCACAGCCCTCAGTTTCACAAGCTCCCTCTTTACCAAAGCCCATGTGTGTGCCAGTTTCAAATTCTTCTATGCCAGTCCTGTTTGTTTGTTTGTCTGTTTTGAGTCAGGGTCTCACTGTGTGTCCCTGATTAGTCTAAAACTCACTATGTAGACCAGGCTGGCCCTGAACTCACAGAGATCTGTGGCCCTGCCTCTGTCTTGGAAAAGAATGTCTAAAATCCCTGAGTCTGGCTGGCGCTGCAGAGGCCCTCAGCAGATGATGGGTCTTATTAGGTATAAATCTCAAATTTTACTGATATTATAGAGAGAGCAGCACTGCCTAATGTTTGTATGTTTCCTTAAGAAAACTAGGCTGGAGAGATGGCCTAGCGGTTAAGAGCACTGACTGCTTTTGCAGAGGACCTAGGTTTGATCCCCAGCACCCACATGGCGGCTGAGAACCATCTTTAACTCCAGTTCCAGGGGAGTCCGACACCCTCTTCTGACCTCTGCAGCGTTGCACGATACAGGTGCACAGACCTACATGCAGACAATACATTCATACACATAAAAAATAGATTAAAAAAAGAAAAGAGCCGGGCATGGTGGCGCACGCCTTTAATCCTAGCACTCGGGAGGCAAAGGCAGGCGGATCTTTGTGAGTTCAAGGCCAGCCTGGTCTACAGAGTGAGTTCCAGGACAGCTGGGGCTACAGGGAGTCCCTTTCTCAAAAATGACAAAAAAAAAAAAAAAAAAAAAGCGAAATTTGTCACATGGAATACCGAAAATGCATACCATCTTCTTCCTGCTGATCTCAGATGACTTGTCTCAGGAAGCTCTGAGCCAAAGAAGGGGGAGTAAGGTGAGTTTCCCTCCAGTGTGCATAGCATTAGTGTTTGGGGGATACAAACCTCCCTTTGCTTCTTTCAAGCTAGTTTTTTTCACTTTTTTATGTGTCTGAGTGTATTATCTGCATGTGTGTAAGCACACCCATGTCATGCAATGCCTGAGGAGGTCAGAAGAAGGAACTGGAGTTACGGACAGTTGTTAGCTGCCATGTGGCTGCTGGGAATTGAACCAGGGTCCTCTGCAAGAGCAGTCAGTGCTCTTAACCCTGAGCCATCTCTCCAGCCTAGTTTTTCAAATCGTGTTTCTATTATTTGTGTACACATGAGTGTAAGGCTTGCATCAGGATTCTAAAACAAGGTCTTCGCTTCATTACTGTATCTTTCAGCCTGTCAAAGGGGCCACTTCTGGCTTTATAAGTCCAGTGTTTTAATAATGGTTCCATTCTGATATTACTGAGGAAACCTCTGTTCCCTGAACCCCAATTTCTCCATCTGTCATCCTCTACTCAGGGCAGATTCTAAACTCTTACATTTTAGCTGATCACCTGGTTTTGTAACTGTGAAGCTGACAGATGAGTCCAGCTGGTTATGTTCTTAATGGCTAAGATTGCTGGTTTTCTTTTCATCTAGAAAGTTCCAAAAGGCTTCAGAAAATGTGAGGACAAGCATCCTCTTAGGAAGTGGGGAGGGAGGGAGGGGGGAGGGCCCAGAGAAAAGAAAAGGAAGAAAGGGAAAGGAGGAAAAGGAGAACAACTATTGTTTTGGAGTGTTTGCAGTAGGGGTCAGAAATCGTGGGGAAGGCTACAAAACTGCTCAAATAGAAACCCCAGCCAGACTGATTAAGAACTGGAGCCAGGGAGATTACTCCATGGTAAATGGACTTGGGTTTGATTCCCAGAATGCATATTAAAAGCTGGGTGTGGAGCTGTGCACTTGTAATCCCAGCATGGGGAAAGCAGAGTCAGAAAGATCTCTGGGGTTTGCCAGTCAGCCAGGCCAACCTAGCCTACTTTGTGAGTTCCAGGCCAATGAGAGATCCTGCCCCCAAAAGGGAGGCAGCACTGGCATGGTGAGACACACCTTTAATCCCAGCACTTGGGAGGCAGAGGCAGGTAGATCTCTGAGATCTAGGCCAGCCTTGAGCTATAGTGAGTTCCAGGCTACCTGGGGATATAGGGAGACCCTATCTCAAAAACAAAACAACAACAACAAAAAAGGAGGCAGTACCTGAAGATTTTGATGTTGTCCTTTGGCCTACACAAACACACACACACACACACACACACACACACAGAAAAAATGATTGGGAATTGAAGCCCATTGCCACAACTGTATTTCAACAGGTATGTCACAAGGGAACTGCAGAGCCTGCAAGATTCTGGCTTCCATGGTGCCCAGTCCCCATCAACCTCATCCAGCACAGCTGGAGATTCTTCTGTGCCAGGTAGGCAGTCAGCTGGGTGGGGTTCCTTGTCTGCATAGAGCAAAGACAGGCCTCATCCTGCCCCATGACCCAGTGTTGTCAGTCCTGGCTACCCTTCCTCACCCAAGATTTACACGGTTCTCTTTACTTACATGGGAGTCAGCAGCCATTCCTGACTTGGAGAGAATTCTAAAAGCAGTAATCGTGAATCCTGGGGCAGGTGGTCAAATAGTCTCCTGACCATGACTTTCCCTCAGCCAACAGAAAAGACCCATGAGTGACAGTGGTCAGGCCAATAGACTATTGGGGGATTGGGGGTTGTCAGTGTTTTAAGATGGTGAATTTAATTTTTTTCCCTAAAGATCTACCAGGGTTTTACTTCGACCCTGAAAAGAACCGCTATTTCCGCTTGCTCCCTGGTCATAACAACTGCAACCCCCTCACCAAGGAAAGCATCCGGTTCAAGGAAATGGAGAACAGAAGACTGCAGCTGCTGGAACAAGAGGAAAAGCAGATAAAGGTGGGCCCCTACCCTCAGGGAGACCCGGATCCCCCACTCCTGCAGCACCAGTCTACTGATGTGAAAGCAGGTCCCAGGTAGACGTCATATCACATTTAGTGTAGGTATGCTGGACAGCTGCATGTGAGGTTTATTTTTTTCCTAACATGGAAACGATGAGTAAAATAAGAACAGCCAAGAAGTCCACGTTTGCTGAGTTTCATTGGAAGTTCTATCATGTCCTTCCCTAGGAGAAACTTGGGAACCATGATTAAATCTTTTTTTTTCCTCCCTCTCTCTCTTTCTAGATGGGGTCTCAAATAGCCCAGGCTGTCTTCAGATTTACTTATGTAACTGAGAGTGACCTTGAACTTCTGCCTCTATCTCCAAAGTACTGAGATTACAGAGTCAAGCCACTATGTCCTGAGAACCATGTGCATGCTAGGCAAGCACTCTACCAAAGAGCCACGTCCCTGGCCCCTTAATAGAATTCTAATCCTGAATAATATAGACCATCAGGGTGCTGGTTTGGATCTGAATGGTCTGGATGCCACCAGCACTTTTGCAGACAGTTTTAGATGCTGGGTTATGTTGTTTGGGTGGGGTATTAGAAGGGAAGAAGGGGAAATCCTGGCCTTAGAGTTACTGGTAGATAGAGTACGGCACGGACCTGAGCATCTGGTCTTGCCCTACGCTCTGTGATGCCTTCATCTCCCGAGGTGTATAGTGACAAGTCTAGACAGATGTGTGGCACAGAGTATCTAACCCACAGGGCCTACATCTGTTAGGTTTTTCCTCCTGCCAATGAGAGGAGACTTTTTTTTTTTTTTTAAATCTATTTGAGACAGGGTTTTCCTGGAGCCCCAGCCAGCCTGGAATTCACTATGTAGACAAGGTTGGCCTCAATCTCCGAGAGATCTGCCTGTCTCTAGAGGCCTCTTGGGTGCTAGAACTAAAGGCGTGGGCCAGCACCCTCAGCAACACTGTCAAATCTTTATGTGTATAATTTCTGTCCATTTAGTTTCCCTAATTGTGTTATGTGGAACTGAAATGCCCTGATATGTAGTCTATGTCACTAATAAACCTTCATAGACTTGTTGCTTTCCTTTTGTGTTTTGAGACGAGGTCTCTCATAGCTGGCCTTGAGTGCACTATGTATCTAAGGGTAGGCTTGAACTGATTTCCTGTCTTCACTTTCCCAGGACTGGGATTGCAGGTGTATGCCACCATGCCTGGCTTCACTGAATCTTTTTTTTTTCCTTTGTGAACGTAGAAAGTAACCAGAATGGGATTTAACATTTCTTCCGTCCTGCGAAGAAAACAGCTGGGCTTCCTCAATATCAACAGTTATTGCCGGTAAGACAATATCTCATTTCTTCCTGAATGTTCTTCCTTGTTCCTTATTTCTGTGGTCCACAAATCTTGTCAGTGCTACTCTGTGAGGAGTCTTATTAGTTTGGGGGCTTCAGTTTCCACCTTGGATTCTGCATCTTAAACCAGACCTGAGAAACTGGTTCTCTCCTGAATAAGGGACAGAGACTCAGATAGGAGTCTAATGAGAGATCCTACCTTTAAAAGGAATGTTTCTGTCATTTCCCCATTTAGGATGATATTGGCTGTGGGTTTCCTGTATATGGCTTTGATTACATTGAGGAATGATCCCTCCAATCCAATTCCTTCTAGGATTTAAAGCATGAAGGGATGCTGGATTTTGTCAAAGGCTTTTTCAGCATCAATTGAGATGATGGTGTGGTTTTTGTCTTTGATTCCATTTATGTGTTTGATGATGTTTATTGATTTTCGTATGAGAGGGGATTTATACAGAAATTCTTAAGATTCTCTGGTCCTCATGATAACGTCATTCCTCAAAGCCCTTCTCAAGAGCTGTCACTAGATAGAAGGCATTAAGTGAATGTATACCCTCCATATGGAGGTTTGTGGTACACGTCTGGGGGTGGGACAGTGCTTGCCTAGTATGCCTGAGACCCTATATTCCATTCCCAGTACCTCAAAAAAAAAAAAAATCCTTGTGATGTCTGGGAATAATTCTAACTAAAACTGATCAAATACTTAATTCTCTCCCATATCATGAAGAAGAAACGGAGGTTTACAGTAGAATGATTTGTTTTAGATAAAGCTAGAAAGACAGGATCTGACTCCAGCCCCTAAGCTCCTAACCCCCGTCCTCTGCTGCCTCCACAAGCGTGTGATAGGGAGCAGTGCCCTCTTGAGGGAGTGCCAGCCATATAGGGCTTTCACACAGGGCAGGCCTTCTCTATTTTCCTCCTGAGGGAACAAGGGTCTAGGTCTGTTTGGACTGGAAGGCAGCCATGCTGCAGAGGAGGAAAGCGGCAGTGAAGCAGCTGGGTGCACACCTGGACTCCTCATTTGTCCTGTGCCTTCAGCAGTCTTTCATCTCTTGGGCATTCTCCTCATCCTAAGAGAGAGTTGTACTAACTAATAAAACAAATCCCTGACTCTAACTCTTTGATTCTGGAAAGGGCTCTGCTCAGTGGTTCAGTTATCCTAAGGATTCTGTAGCAGAACTCATATCAAGGCAGGGTTGTGAAGTGCAGAAGCCCGCGTTTTCCCTTTTTTATTGTTGAGACATGAGCTCCTTGCTGTGTTGCCCACACTGGACTACAGAAGTGCACCTCTGCTTCCTCTAGCTTATCCCATGAGCTGCGAGTGAGCTGCATGGAGAGGAAAAAGGTTGAGATTGAGAGTTCAGATCTTTCTGCTTTGTCAAGTGACCAGTTTAACTTCATTCTGGTGAGTGAGACATGTCTCTGGGCACATAGATGTGACTGCCACAGCTTGCTTAATGTTGGTCTTCATCCAGCTTGGCCATCTAGAAGCTAATTACTGTGGGTAGGGAAGGTGGTAGAGGTGGTGGTGGTGGTGGTGGTGGTGGTGGTGTTAGAGGTGGGGAGGGAGAGGGATGGGGACTGTGCAGAGTATGGTGATGCACATGCCTGTGGAAGGTCTGTCTTCTCCATTGCCCAGCATTATAGCTGACTGGCTGGCTGCTGTGGCCAGAGGGCCAGGAAAGATAGTTTGCTATCCAAAAGCAGTTTTTCATATTGTATTCTCATGCATAATGGGTTCATTCAGGAATGTAACGCTTCTTCCTAAGTAAACAACCAGAGTCAGCAGTTTTCCAGCATTCAGACATGTGTGTATATGTGTGTGTGTGTGTGTGTGTGTGTGTGTGTCTGCATGTCTGCCTGTCTGCCTGCCTGCCTGCCTGTCTGTCTGTCCATCTGTATGTCTACGCACTGGTTTGGTGCACATAACCATATAGTTACTTTATTTTGGGGGTCTTTTTGAGACAGGGTCTCTGTAGCCCCAGCTGGCCTGGAACTCACTATGTAGACCAGGCTGGCCTGAACTCAACAGAGATTTGCTTGCCTCTGCCTCCATCCTGAGTGCTGGGATTAAAGGCATGCGCCATCACACCCAGCTGTACAAACTTATATTTAAAAAATGATAAACATAAAAATAAACATTGCCTAGTTTTTAGTTTGAAATAACAATCTTAATGCTTTTGTTTGGGTTGATGTATATAAGTGTTTGCCTACATGCATGTGTGTGTACCGTGTATGTGCCTGGTACCCCTGGAGACCAGAAGAGGCCATTAATTGATCCCCTGGAACTAAAGTTGTGAGCCTGCATGTAGGTGCTGGGAAACAAACCTGGGTTCTCTGCAACAGCAGCCATTGCCCTTAACCTCTCAGCCATCTTCCAAGCCCCTACTTTGGGTTTTTTTTTTGGGGGGGGGGGTTAATGGTAGCCCAGGCTGCTCTCAAACTCAGTTTTCCTATTTCAGCTTCAGGAGTGCTAGGATTTCAGGCCCTGTGTTTTTTTTTTTTTATTTGTTTGTTTTTTAAACAAAAAAAAACGGGCTGGAGAGATGGCCTAGCGGTTAAGAGCGCCGACCGCTCTTACAGAGGACCCGGGTTCGATCCCCAGCACCCACATGGCGGCCGAGAACCGTCTGAAACTCCAATTCCAGGAGAACTCCAGTTCCAGGGGAATCCGAGACCCTCTTCTGACCTCCGCAGCATTGCACGACACGGGTGCACAAACTTGCATGCAGACAGTACATTCATACACATACGGAAATAAATAAAATTAATAAAAAAAAATTAAAAAAAAAAGAAAACCTTAAAACAGTGCACATTAACTTGATTTGAAGCCACACCCCTAGCCCAGTGCTAGATACTGAACCTAGGAACTAGCATTTCCCATATTTTTACATGGCTTTAATGGTGCCCACATGATATCCTCTGGGCCAACATTGAATTCCTTCTAAACCCAGTTATGAGGGGTCACTAAGGACCCTCAGCTTCTGACCGTGCCTTTTGCCATCTTCATCAGTGCTCCAGAAGAGGCAGGGCAGACTCTAAGCTTTTCCCAGAGATCACTCTACTGAGCAGGAGGGTCAGACTTCATACTCCTGGAGCGGACCTGTATGCCTAGAGCATGGGGACTAGGACAGAGGGAGCCTACCAGGCTCAGCCCAAAAGATCACTTGCAGCCCATTTCCCTCCAGGCAGATACTAGCAGTGACCGCCTGCTGACGGTGAACGACGTCAAGGTTGGAGGCTCCAAGTATGGCATCATCGACCTGCAAGGACTGAAGCCCCCCACATTCAAAGTGCACATGCATGAAAACCTGTATTTCACCAACAGGAAGGTACGTACTGTCTCTGTGGCCTTCTAGCTCACTTGCCTTTGGGCCCAGGATACTGTAATAGTTGGCAGAATGTGGAGAACGGCCAGGCGAAGAAGAGCATTGTGAAGAGTGTATGCACAGCTTTCTCACTTCAGGATTGGTAGTTTCTGAGTGCCCACAGGAAGAGGATGGCCCAGAGCTTCTTAAATTGGAAGAGAAAATTGGCTCAGGGGTTGGGGTGAGGTAAAGGCAGTGCTGGGGCATAGGTCCTGGGATGTGGGTTGCAGTGACCATGGCCTGGATGGAGTTCTCCTCTGTGCATCAGGACAATGCATCAGCCAGCCGGTCTGTGACATGTTCTCCATCCAGGAGCAACCTTTAGTCTGTAGTAAGGTGAGGCTGCACCTAAGAAGCCCTGACTTTCTGCTCACGTGGAACATGAGCCACTACATAAAGACAGGTTGAAAATGGCTTGGGGAGCCAGGCATGGTGGCTATGACCTCAGTGCTCAAGGCTGAGACTAGAGATCTCCAAAAGAGAGCAGCTTATGAGTGGAGTAAGAGCCAAGACGTCATTGAGGTTGGCCTTATCTCCTGATCCTGTAAAAGACAGAGAATGCAGCCTGGCCTGGGGATATACCAGATACCTTGGGATAGAACCTGTGCTGACAAGGAGTGAGGAGTCAGGGGCCTGCAGTTTATTTCCTCTCCCTCAAAGCCCAACATGTGTGGGCAGGGTGCTCTGCTAACCTCAGAATGTTCTTTCCAACCCATTTGAAGAGCAGAACTTTAGTCACATGTCAAGTTAAGGGGTAGCTCAGTGATAGAGTGTTTGCCTGGCATGTGCAGTGCCTTCAGCTTGGTGCCCAGTACCAGAGAGGGGAAAGGTCTGCGTCCAATTTTTTTAAACTTTATTTTTAATATTCACCGCATGCGTGCACTGGTGTCCACACAGGCCAAGAGTGCGTCAGTTCCCCTGGGGCTGGAGTTACAGGAGGTCGTGAGCCATCTGATGTCGGTACTGGGAAACGAACTTGAGTTCTCTGTAAAAGCAGTGCTCATTCTCAAGCACTGAGCCATCTCTCCAGCCCCACTACAAGTCATTTTGCAGAAGAACATTTTACCATTGGTCTCATGAATTGGCAGTTGACCAGTCTTTCTCCTGCTTTCTGTCCAGGTGAACTCTGTGTGCTGGGCCTCACTCAATCACTTGGATTCCCACATTCTGTATCCTTTGGCGGGTGAAAGGTTTGGTGGACAGCCACATCATGACGGACCTGGGCATCTACAAACTTTGAAATGGCATCTTTGTGACCGATGGCCTTGGGTAGGCCAGGCCATTCCATACTTCTGTCTCACCTGGATAGGCAGCACAGATTACACCATATGTAGTTGAGGTCAAGCGATGGCTCTTTCCAGGGATGCCATTGAAGTCCCTGTGTGCCAGGCACTGTTCTGAGGCTTGATGTGTAATTAGTAGAGATAGTATTAGAGCCTGGGAAATCTCCCTTCAGAACATGTTCTACCAACAGCATGTGACTTTGGGCTCTTTTCTCTAGACAGACCCAGAATCCATGTCAGTACTTTGACAAGGGAGTAAAGCCCAAAGGACTAGCATTGTAGGAAGCTTCCTTTGCCACGAGCAGGAGCACGGTCCTGCTAAGGGAAGGGGAGCACAGTGCGGCCCCACCCAGCATCATGCACATTACTTGCTCCTTCCTGGGGTGGGGTCAGAGAAATCCCATGACTCTCACCAACATGGTCCCCTTGAGGGGTGCTAGGTGAGAACTAGCCCCCAATTCAAACTGGATCTTCCTGCATAGCATGGTCCTAAGAAGCCACCCCCCCACCCCTCGTCATGAGGAATAAAGTCCAAAGGACTAGCATGGTCCTAAGAAGGCACCCCGTCATGAGGTGGGGAAGAAACTGACACAGGACAGGGTCACTGAAGGGAGTTCCTCTGACATTGGGCACAGGCCTGCAGGCCCTGGGACCTGTGGCTTCTGGAGCACAGTAGCCTTCTCAGAGAGCCAGGAGGGCTTCTTTCTAGGACCACAGTAGTCTGCCATGCATGGGCCTTCCTTCCCGTAGGATTTAAGTCTCATGTTCATGGCACTTGGTTCATTCCCTCAAATGAATTTTTTTTTTTTTTTTTTTTATTTTTGAGACAGGGTCTCCCTTTAGTCCCAGCTGGCCTGGAGCTCACTATGTAGACCAGGCTGGCTTTGAACTCACTGAGATCTGCCTGCCTCTGCCTCCCAAGTGCTAGGATTAAAGGTGTGCACCCAGATCAAATGAATTCTTTGGTTCATTTTTTTTTTCGTCTTTTCGAGACAGGTCTCCCTGTAGCCCCAGCTGTCCTGGAACTCACTGTGTAGACCAGGCTGGCCTTGAACTCACAAAGATCACCTGCCTCTGCCTCCCAAGTGCTAAGATTAAAGGTGTGCACCACCATGCCCAGCTCAAATGAATTCTTAAACCGGTGTGCTGTCAATTACATTTGGGACTTCCTTCATGAATTACCATGTAATTGGTATTGTTTGAATGCATATAGTGCAGTTTTGGCATGCTGTTGGTCCTTGGCAAATGAAAGCTTGATTAGAGTTTTTGGTTTGGGGGGTGTTGGGTTGTTTTGAGTTTATTTTGTATGGGGGAGTTTGTTTTCTTTTTTTTTTTTTGATACGGGTTCTTTTTTTTTAATTTTTTAATTAATTTTATTTATTTCTGTATGTGTATGAATGTACCTTCTGCATACAAGTTTGTGCACCCGTGTCGTGCAATGCCGCAGAGGTCAGAAGAGGGTGTCAGATTCCCCTGGAACTGGAGTTCTCCTGGAATTGGAGTTTCAGACGGTTCTCGGCCTTACCTTCCACCGTGCTTGACACAGGGTCTCTTATTCACTGAATATGCTAGGTTAGCACTCCTGTCACCTCTCATCTCACTGTAAGAGCTCTGGGATTATAGACACAATACTGCATCTGGTTATCTGACCTCCAGTCCTCACAACTGTGTGGCAAGCACTTTACTCACTAAGCTACCTCCCAGCCAGGAAGTTGCTTTATTTTGTTTGTTTGTTTATTTAATTTTTGAGGCAGGGTCTCCCTGTAGTCCGAGCTGGCCTGGAGTTCACTCTGTAGACCGACTGGCCTTGAATCACAGAGATCCATCTGCTTCTGCCTCCCAAGTGCTTTTAAAGATTCCTTTAGTAGCAGTGTGGGGTTGGGGGAGGGGGCTAGGTAGGTGAAGGTAAAACTACAGAGACACTTGCTGTAAAACTGAAGCAGGTGAGCCAGGTGTGGTGGCATACGCCTTTAATCCTAGCATTTGGGAGGTAGAGGCAGGCGGATCTTTGTGAGTTCAAGGCCATCCTGGTCTACAGAGCAAGTTCCAGGACATCTGGGGCTACAGGGAGACCCTGTCTCGAAAAGACAAATAAACAAACAAATAAATAAATAAATAAATGAAGCAGGTGGTAGCCAGGCCTGAGCTGCCATAGCAGGCCTAGAGGAAAGGACACAAGCTGAAGAGACTTAGCTTCTGCCTGAGAATCTGGTGGTTGGAGAGGAAATGGGATGGAACTATAAGAGTGGCAAGTTGGAAGCTAAGAAAGATTATGTAGGGGGCTGGAGAGATGGCTCAGCAGTTAAGAGCACCGACTGCTCTTGCAGAGGACCCGGGTTGGATTTTCAGCACCCACATGGCGGTTAAGAACCGTCTTTAACTCCAATTCCAGGGGAGTCTGACGCTCTCTTCTGACCTCTGAGGCACTGCACGACATGGGTACACCAACCTACATGCTAACAGTATACTCATATACATACATACGTACGTATATACATACATACAACACAGACCCACAAACAAAACCCTATTTAAAAAAAGGGGGGGGGCTGGAGAGATGGCCTAGTGGTTAAGAGCGCCGGCCACTCTTGCAGAGGACCCGGGTTTGATCCCCAGCACCCACATGGTGGCCGAGAACCGTCTGAAACTCCAATTCCAGGAGAACTCCAGTTCCAGGGGAATCCGACACCCTCTTCTGACCTCCGCAGCATTGCACGTCATGGGTGCACAAACTTGCATGCAGACAGTACATTCATACACATACAGAAATAAGTAAAATAAAAAAAAAGAAAGATAGATTACGTAGTTAGAAACAGGCTGGCCACAGGCAGGACTGGAGTGTTTTCATCAGATGGACACAGGCTGAAGTGAATCTAGAAGACAATGAAGATTGGAAGGTTGGAGCTCATCTCTCCCTGGTGCCTTTTACATCATGGGATGTAAAAAGGGGTGTGGGGGGTGGGGGGCTGGAGAGATGGTTCAGCAGTTAAGAGCACTGGCTGCTCTTGCAGAGGTCTTGGGTTCAGTTCCAAGCACCCACATTGTGGCTAATAACCATCTGTAACTCTAGTTCCAGGGGATCTATGCCCTCTTTTGGCTTCCATGGGCATTGCAAAACATGGATGCACTTAAATACATGCAAGGCAGAACACTCATACACATTAAATAAATAAATAAATAAATAAATAAATAAATAAATAAATAAATAAATAAATAAATAAATTAGACAAGGGGCTGGAGAGATGGCTCAGTGGTTAAGAGCACCGACTGCTCTTGCAGAGGATCAGGGTTCGATTCCCAGCACCCACATGGTGGCCTAAGAACCGTCTTTAACTCCAGTTCCAGTGGAATCCGACGCCCTCTTCTGACCTCCTTGGCATTGCACGACATGGGTGCACCAACCTACATGCAGACAGTACACTCATACACATCAAAAATACTAAAGAAAAAAAATAAATTAGATAAATACCAAGTATGTGGAAGTATATTACACTGGCCCAGACAAGCTCACACCACTTTGAAAACAGCAGTTCTCCGGGTAGAGAAGGAAAAATGGACTGGGAGGTGCTAAAGGTCTTTAAGTGTGTCTATGACATTTTCCTTAAGAAACTTCTGATGCTGGATGTGGAAAATGTAAAGTTGTTAGATCTGGGAATGGGTCTTGTTCTCTGCCCTTCTTTGTGTGTTTTATAATTTTCTGAAGGATGCTGATGTCTATTCTCGCAGAGGAGAGCCTTAAACCTGACAGTCCTTAACAGCTTTTTCCAGGCTTTGTCTCATGGGCCTTGCCAAGACACCAGGCTGTGCCACTTTGCTCCCAGCCTCGCTCTTCGTCAGTACTCACCAAGGTGTGTGGAGCCCTTTGCTTTGGAGAAAACGGATGCTTTGAGGAAAGGCCTCTACTCTTTGCCTCCTAAGGGGGCTACCTGAGGGTCCAGTAGAGGATATGTGGGTACCAGAGGCTGAGTGACCCCAGTTTAGAGCACGGGGTGGGAACACTTGGCAGCACTGTGGAGGATTTTGGATTTTCTTGAGTCTGCCCCAGGATCACTGCATTTTTGGAGTTTGCTTTTTTTTTTTTTCCCAATCAAGGTTTATATTGCAGTCATTTGGTCACGTGTAACCCCGGGCATTATCCATGTATTGCCCACCACATCTTATTCTTTCCAGTGCCCACTAACATTTTGAGCATTTTTTTTTTTGCATTCCTTTGATCTTATATTACTGTAAAGTATACATACATATCCTTCATCCATATGAGTTTGTTGCTTTTTACAAACCCTTTGAGGTTCATTTCACCAGCCAGAGCCCAGTTAAAACATGCATATAGCCATTGTAAAACATCAAAACATTCGTTTGAGCTGCCTGAGCAATCATTCAGACAGAAGACAGTGGTTATGGCAGGCATTCTGGCTGCTGGAGACAGTTTGATTGCCCCTTCCTGCCAGCATTCTGCATGTTGTTTTTAGCCTTTCAGAGAGTTAGGATGTAGGGGCTGGAGAGATAGCCTAGCGGTTAAGAGCACCAACTGCTCTTGCAGAGGACCTGGGTTCGATCTCCAGCACCCACATGGCGGCTAAGAACCGTCTGTAACTCCAATTCCAGGAGAACTCCAGTTCCAGGGGAATCCGAGACCCTCTTCTGACCTCCGTGGCATTGCATGACACGGGTGCACAGACCTACATGCAGATGGTACATTCATACACATACAAAAATAAATTAAAAAAAAAAATCTGAATGACAGGATCAGCTCTAAGCATGAGGGCTTTAGGCAGAGCTGGCCCAGAGCTCAGTTCCTCCTGGCTGTCCAAGGCAAAGGCAGCATGTAGCCCATCAGGTCCACCCTGAATTAGAGGAGGTACATTTAGCCCAGTGCCTAGCATTTCAGCACCCAAAAACTTAAGAAGCAGGGTATCCTATCACTTTATAATAACAAAACTAAGGCAAAGAGTCAAAATTTATGTCACAAAACTCATGTTTTAATGTTAGAAGGTAGGATAGTGATTCCCTTGGGGAAGGAGTGGTGGTAAGGGTAGAACAAGGAAAAGGGTTTGAGGGAGGCTTCTGGGCACTGAAGTGTCTTCTCTCCTAGCCAGGTGGTAGGCATGTGTCTGCATTCACTTTGGAATAACTCATCAAATTCTAGGCTTGTGATTTGCCCCTCTTGTGTTCTATTAGTGCAGGTGTTTTATGTTTTTAACTGTTACACTTGAACACACAGCTGGTATTGGTACTGAGAAACTACCTTCCTTTTTGACAACACTGCCCCTGTGAGTTACTAGCACTGGGAACTGTACAGTCTGGAGTATGAACAAGAATCACCCCTTGAGCAGGCGGCCCAGTTGAGTCATTCTCTGGTCACCACAAAGTCCAAAAAAGGGCAAAGGCAGAAGCCCTGTCCTAGTTTAGAGGTCTGGAGATTGGGAATTCCAAGCAGCCTTTGAGAAAAGCATCCCATGAAGAAACCAATCAAGTCTCCTAGCTCGGATTCTCTTCCTCTTGAAAGCCTGCCACCGTGAAGTTCCTGTCTGCATAACCTCATCTAATCCTAGTCACCTTGCAAAGACCATCAGCATATGACTTTGGAGGACTGAGTTTGCAAATGGGAATTCTGGGAGACACCTAAACCAAGGTTGACCCTCTGAGCAGCTTTTCCTGATGGCTTCCTGGCTCCAGTGGTTACTGCTCTGGTAGAATGGAGGAATCCTCTCTAGGCTTAAAAGGTAGCCTTGCTTTACTTTTATCTTTTTCTCAGCAGGTACAGACCAGCCTGGTATCCTCTGCAGTTTCCAGATCCCTGGTGCCTGGTCCTGTGCCTGGTCCCTGAATATCCAGGCAAATAACTGCTTCAGTACAGGTGAGCTATGGCTGCCTTTCCTTGTACACAGACCTGCAGGCTCTGCCCAGCAGTTCTTCCCAAACTGCCATCAAACCTTGTCTTACCAGTCCATCTCTGTCTCCACCAGGTTTGTCTCGCAGGGTCCTATTGACCAACGTGGTGACAGGACACCGACAGTCTTATGGTACCAACACTGATGTCTTGGCCCAGCAGTTTGTTGTCTCGGTTGGTTGGATTAGAAAGAGCATGATAGAATGTTATTCGGTGTTTGCCAGAGAGAAATTAAATTTGCCTGGTGTCACATCTAGGCCTCCTCTTATAAGAAAAAAAAAAAGTGTGGAAAGGATTAATGGGCTGCTTTGTAAATGTGCTGGAGTTGAGCAACAGCTGGCTCCAGAAGTTTTGTCTTCACGTGGGTACACCCATGCATACAAGTCCCTGGAGACGAGAAGTAGTGTGGGATTCCCTAGAGCTGGAGCTACGGACATTTATTGCCCACCACGTGGGTGCTGGGAATGAACCCTGATTTCTCTGCAAGAGCAGCCAGTGCTCTTAACGTCCTAACCACTAAGCCATCTCTCCAGCCCCAGGGCAAATCACTTTTACTATTAAGTTGGGCTGGGCATGGTGGTACTTGTGGTGGAGGCAGAGGCAGGCAGATCTCTGAATTCAAGTCCAGCCTGGTCTACATAGCAAGCTCCAGGCCAGCTGGGACTAAAAAAGGGAGACCCTGTCTCAAAAAGACCAAAAAATAAATAAAAAAGGCTAAGTTGGAGGGCCAAGCCTGGTGGCACACAGCTTTAATGCCAGCACTAGAAGTAGATCTCAGGTATACCTAGCAAATTTCAGGGAACTTGAAGCTACAGAGACACTGTCTTAAAAAAAAAATTTTTTTTTTTTTTTGAGCTCGGGATGTAGCTCGGTGGTGGCGTTCCTCCCTAGCATTCCATTCCTGGACACACACAAAAATACAATGTGTAAGTCCAATGCTAATTCACAGCACCTAACTAGTTTCACATATCACTTTTTTTTTTTTTTTTTTTGGTCTTTTTGAGACAGGGTCTCCATGGAGCCCCAGCTATTCTGGAACTTACTATGTAGACCAGGCTGGCCTTGAACTCACAGAGATCCACCTGCCTCTGCCTTCCTAGTGGTAGGATTAAACATATATCACTTAAAAAAATTTTATTATTTTTAATGTGTATGATTATATTGCCTTCATGTATGTAGATGCACCCATTTCATGTAATGTCTTTGGATGTCAGAAGAAGGTGTCAGAGCCCCTGAACCCAGAACTATGGATAGTTGTCAGCCACCATGTGAGTGCTGGGAATCGAACCTAGGTCCTCTTCAAGAGCAGCCAGTGCTCTTAACTGCTGAGCCATCTCTCTAGCCCCTCATATATCATAAAAGAGTGGAGGAGGAAGCTGTCCACTGTCCTGTGCTGGACAGAGCAGAGCTGATCATTCAGCCATCTTCCCTGTGATTAAGACCCCACATGTCACCTAGCTCCCTGCTCTGTCCTCTAGCTCGTCACCTCAGCTCTCACACAGGGTGCAGTTACCTGGGTTTCAGAGGAGAGATGCCTAAGGGTATGGTGTATGGTGGGGCTACCTCCAAGCACCTACAGATTTCCCAGAGAGGGCAGTGAAGGAAACACAGTGTGGAAGGCTTTTGCCCTCTCCAAAGGACCTGTCCTCACATCTAACGCCATTGACACCTAAATCCTCACTAGTCTCCCAAACCAAGTGCTGATGGAGACCAGAGCAGGCTTTCTGCGGGGAAGATACACCCTTTGAGCCTTAGCACTGAGCTGTCCCCTTCCACAGACTCCTTTGCTGTTTAATGGATGTCGTTCTGGGGAGATCTTTGCCATTGACCTGCGTTCTCCGAGCCAAGGCAGGAGCTGGAAGGCTACCCGCCTGTTCCACCAGTCAGCAGTGACCTCTGTGCGGATCCTCCAGGAAGAGCAATACCTGATGGCTTCAGACATGGATGGAAAGGTAGGCCTCAGGAAGCCAGGGCCCAAGCCCTTCCACATGAGTTCTCCAAGAGACCCTGGTACCAAGACGCCAGGTGGGGAGGTTAGGGCTAGCTAGGCCCTCCTGATTGAGCCTTTATGCTTTTTCCCATAGATCAAGCTGTGGGACTTGAGGACCATTAAGTGTGTGAGACAGTATGCAGGTCACGTGAATGAGTACGCCCACCTGCCCCTGCATGTGCATGAGGAGGAAGGAATCCTGGTGGCAGGTACACGGGAAGGGAGATCTCATCCATCAAATACTATCTCTTAGGGCTCTGGCATCTTAAGCAGCAGAAAGAGGGAAAGTGGTCAAAACCATAACTGAAAAAATGGAGAATACGGACACCTGAGGTCTCAACAGCCTCTGCCCAGCCCTCAGCATTTCAGTATGCGGCATTGCCTCACAGGCAGGCAGGACACACAGCAAGACACAGCAGCTGGGGCTTGGCCTGGGTTGAAGGGACAGGGCTACTCCGGTCAGCAGGACTCCATCAGACACCATCTTACTTAAAAGCTGTTCGCTCTGTTCACATTTCTGTAAAAGGTTGCTGAGAGTAGGAGACTGCGGAGAAGTCACAAATGGAGTACAGTGTATATTGTTTCCAGGCCATACACCATGATAGCACAAAGATCTGGGGGGTCTTGTTTGGTTTATTTTGTAGTTTGTTTTGTTCTTTTCAAGACAGGGTCTCCCTGCAGCCCCAGCTGGCCTGGAACTCACTTTGTAGACCAGGCTGGCCTTGAACTCAAAGAGATCCACCTGTCTCTGCGTGTGCCACCACACCCAGCAAAGATCCATGTTTTTACACGTGGCACAAGAGGCCCTTGACCTGCTCTCATGTGAAGTCTCACATTTGCTTATGTTCCTCTACAGAGTTCTCATTCCCCATTGAAAGTTTTATGGGCCCAGTGTCACTGTTAGAACTTTCTTAGACTTATTTACCATCCTCCTCAACACAAGCACTGAACTTGCTTTTATTTTATTTTTGAGACAGGTTCTCTCTACAGCCCCAGTTGGCCTAGATTAAATTAATAATTCACTACTATGTAGACCAGCCTGGCCTCAATCTCATAGAGATCCACCTGCCTCTGCTTCCTGGATGCCTCTACTTCCTGGATGTGGTGTCTGCGCCACCACAGACAGCCTTGTTTTCATCTCATGTGCCGGGTGGTAGACAAGAGCTAAGGCTTGGTGATGCAGGGTAGTCTGCTTCGGCTGCTGTAGTGAACCATGCAGCCCAGGTAGCACCATGGTCAGCACTAGGGTCCTAGAGTGCTGAGTGGTCAACTATGAAATCTGACTGCTGAAGACCCTTCCTCTGCCAATTGCAACTCTTTAGAAGTGGTGTGGGCTCTTGTAAACACATGGTGTCCTCTGCCACACTGCTCAGCCCTGACGACAACTGGTCTTCTAACTTAAACTCTTAAACCAGGAAGAGCTGTCATTTACTCTGTCAGGATTTGCCTAATATTTCATCAAAAGGAAACCAGGAACCAGGGGTGGTGGTGCATGCCTTTAATCCCAGCACTTGGGAGGCAGAGGAACCAGGTAGTTCCCTAGTATCTAGACCAGGTAGGCTGGACTCCACTTGAAGAGTCCATACCCATGATGCCTGCTGAGCCACTGCTGTGTCACATAGCCACCCAGTGCATCTTGTCACTTTGATTACCTATAAACAGTTAAGTGTTCTGGAACACCAGAGCAACCCAAGATTGTAGAAATACTTTCCATCAAGATAGCAGCAGAGGGGGCTGGAGAGATAGCCTAGCGGTTAAGAGCGCCGACTGCTCTTGCAGAGGACCCGGGTTCGATCCCCAGCACCCACATGGCAGCTGAGAACCGTCCGTAACTCCCAATTCCAGAACTCCAGTTCCAGGGGAATCCGGCACCCTCTTCTGACCTCCGCGGCATTGCACGACACGGGTGCACAGACCTGCATGCAGACAGTACATTCATACACATAAAAAAAAAAAAAAATTAAAAAAAAAAAAAGATAGCAGCAGAAACATTTGGCATCAGTGGGTTTGAGTTTGGTCCAATCACATTTATCCCTGAGACCCTGAGTAACCTGTCTGCACATAGTAAACTTTCTTTGCATTCTCTCCAACCTGCTGTGTGTCTCCCTCTTTCTTAGTGGGCCAGGATTGCTACACAAGAATCTGGAGCCTCTATGATGCCCACCTGCTCAGAACCATACCTTCCCCATACCCTACCTCCAAAGATGACATTCCCAGCGTGGCCTTCTCCTCTCGGCTTGGAGGACTTCGTGGAGCCCCAGGATTGCTGATGGCCGTCCGGCAGGACCTTTACTGTTTCTCTTACAGCTAGTTCTCTATAGACAATCTAGAGGAGGGGGTGGGATTTAAAAGACTAAAAAGCATCTTAGGAGCTTTATTTCACTTTCTAATGAGGATATTTTAATTGGTGCTTGATGAACACCCCTTCTGCTGCTGGGAACAGAGTGCAAAGTGGTTTACATGAAATAACTGCAGTTAGGCCAGCCTGGTCTACAGAGCAAGTTCCAGGCCAGCTAGGGATACAAGGGAGACCCTGTCTCAAAAAGACCAAAAAAAAGAAAAAAAATAAATAACTGCAGTTAAGTTGTGGGTTCAGAGAGCTTGAAAGTCCTTTTCATAAAAGGTATTTTGTTTTCCTGAATTCCTTAGACATTTTTCTCCTTGACTAACAGAACAGGCCATCTTCTATGAGGTTAAAATGAGCAGAAACTCAAGTAAAGCTGCTGTTTCCCCAGGGAAGGTCAGCAGTGAGGCCACCTGAGTGCTCAGTGCTGTGGCCCCAAGGCCTGTCTCCATCCCGGACAAGGGCTGCAGTGGAAAAGGCATGTGCTCTACAGATGAATTCTGGGCTGGAAACCATCGTGCTCGGCTTCTCTCGGATACTACCACTGACTGGGTCTCTGGGGTTCTCCTGTTACTGTGCGACAGGCATCGGAAGGGAAGGTGGATCTTTTCAAATGCTAGTGGTTTTAAGTGGTCCTGCACAAGCCTTTCTGGAGGGTAGGGGACAGCAGCTGTTGTTTCTGTTACAGTGACCTGAATGTCAGAAGGGCCCAAGATCAAAACTTGGCTTTGGATTTTTTTTTGTATTAAAATATTATCTACATCTCATTTTATTAATTTTAGTCCTGAGTCTGGAAATTTCTTTTTTTTTTTTTTTAATTTATTTATTTATACATATATTTTTTTATCAAATCTAGACCCATGTCCCCCCCATCCCCCCACCCCTCTAGAGCTCATGCATTCTGCCAAATATGCTATTCATCTCTTTCTCAGTCTTTCTCAATATTCTTCATGGGGAAGTTGACTGTTTTGAGCAGAAGTTCACTGTTTCAGTCAGTTCTTTGATGCAGTCCTTTCTGTTGTTGTTGTTGTTTCCAATATGCATCTCTCCCAACTGCTTTGGACAAAAGCTCAAGGGGCCATGCACAGGAAATACTTACAACTGGGTAATTGGCACTAGCATCCACAGATGAGGGATACCATTCCTCGTTTGTATTTCTGGGACTGTGTTACTTCACTCAGC
>VZQC01004379.1:41753-59488 GCA_009823505.1 Rhizomys pruinosus
CGCTGACCGCTCTTACAGAGGACCCAGGTTCGATCCCCAGCACCCACATGGCGGCTGAGAACCGTCTGAAACTCCAATTCCAGGAGAACTCCAGCTCCAGGGGAATCCAAGACCCTCTTCTGACCTCCGCGGCATTGCATGACATGAGTGCACAAACCTGCATGCAGACAGTACATTCATACACATACAGAAATTAAAAAAAAAAAATCAAATCAGATCTCAATAGTTGAGCTATGCGTTAAAGTATTTTACTGTCAGCCAGGCGTGGTGGTGCACGCCTTTAATCCTAGCACTGGGAGGCAAAGGCAGGCAGATCTTTGTGAGTTCAAGGCCAGCCTGGTCTACAGTGTGAGTTCCAGGACAGCTGGGGCTACAGGGAGACCCTGTCTCGAAAAGACAAGAAAAAAAATTTTACTGTCTTATTTTATTTTCTCTTTGTAACAAAGGAGGCAGGATAATAATCCAGTTATTAGCATTTTGCAGATGAAACCAGGATTCAGGTTGGGTATGTGAGCCTCAACATTCCAGCATGTGCTTTACAAGCAGGAGGTACTGGCTACAACTGAACAAAAGCTTGTGCAATGCTAGACGGTGTCTTCTGAGCAAAGACACAAATCTGGTAGCCTGGAACAGCCTGGGAGGTATAGGCTATTTTAGTTGGGATACTGAAGAGAGTAATTAAATCAGAGTTAGAAATCCAGGATAGAGGAAAGGTAAGATTATCAGAATGAGATGGCAGTGGATAAAATGTTTCTGTGATTATCACCACATGCTGGACTCTACCAAATACCATGTGTATTCTCCTGGCATAGTAGTACATGCCTTAAATCCCAGCACGTGGAAGTCAGAAACGGGTGGACTTCTGTGAGATCAAGGGCCAGTCTGGTCTACATAGTGAATGCCAGACCAGCTGGTTCTACAAAGAGACTCTGTGTCAAAACAAAAAGGACATACATGTATTCTGTTGTCTACAAAGGAAGATGGCTCTAGTCATATGTAGTGCCCAAGTCTATGACAGTTCTAAAGCTGAAAATGCAAACATAGTTGCAAACCAGAGGTCTTTTTTTTTTTTTTGGTCTTTTCGAGACAGGGAGACCCTGTATTCCCCACTCGCACCCAGGGGGTATCCAGTGGTGTTTAACATTTTACAGCTGAATGTGAGCTCAAGTTCAGAAGTGCAGAGCTGCCTTGACAAATGGGACTTGAGGCAGCTGTCAGCATCCAGGCAGGCCGACGCCTTCAAGGCACGAAGTCCTCTGCAGTTTTCCTTCCCTCGTAGATTGTGAGTTCTTTTGCATTTACATATGTTTGTACTTTCCTGAAGAGCAGAATTAAAAAGCTTTTGTTCTACTATTAGGAAGGCTTAACTGTCTACCCCTTTTATTGGTTTCATGCTCACTTGCAAGAGGCACCAGGAATGCTGCTTTATGCCAACGACTTTATCAGGTTAAACTGATTATTCTAGCTGGGCTCATAAGAACTTAAGTTTCTAGTTGTTTAGAAAAAAGGCCTCTAGAGCCAGGCGTGATGGCGCACGCCTTTAATCCTAGTACTTGGGAGGCAGAGGCAGGCGGATCTTTGTGAGTTCAAGGCCAGCCTGGTCTACAGAGTGAGTTCCATGACAGCTGGGACTACAGAGAGACCCTGTCTCGGAAAAAAAAAAAAAAATGTGCAGAGATCCCCTGGGCCACTGTGTAGACCAACTGACCACACAGCCACAGGCTGAGACCTCTAGTCACACTCATGTTCAACAAGTCTCTTGAACTATAAGCAAGTCTTTTGCATAGGACATTATTTAAAGCCTTGAGGTAGTACATGCCAAGGAAGGTGGGGGAACTGGCCTGTGCTACCCTTCAGAGGTACAGGGTGTTCCTGTAGTACAGCCATGCTGTTTCTTAATCTGGGTGCTAATTGGATTTGTTGTGATCAGCTGGAAAAAAAATTAATCTGAAATGTAGACAGGTATTTAGTTAAGGCTGGGATTTGATCATTGCTGGCTATAAACCTCTTTGACAGGAATACTACTTCCTCTCCTCTCCTGTTCTGAGCAGCATTAGAAAAGGAATTCTGAAGATCTTTCTATTGAGGTTTCTTTTTTTTTTTTTTTTTTTTTTTTTCTTTTTGGGACAGGGTCTCCCTGTAGCTCTGTCCTGGAACTCGCTATGTAGGCCAGGTTGGTCTTGAACTCACGAAGAGCCACCTGCCTCTACCTCCCAAGTGTTAGGATTAAAGGCGTGTGCCACCACGCCCAGCTCTGTTGAGATTTCTAGGAAAGTCTTAGATAGGTGGTGGGCTAGAAATGTCCTCACTTCATGACTAGCCTGACTCACACTCAGGTTCCCCAGCATGCCAGATGCCCAGCACCTTTCACCTCTTCTTCCCAAGCCATCTCCAGCCTGCCCCACTCACTCAAGGACCTCTGGAGCCCTCTAGTCACTTCAGAGAATTTGGAGATCATCTACCACCTTCTCTAAAGGGGTATGGGATATTCATGCACTTAAGCTGATCTGAGGCATGCTAGCTACTGGCCTAGGAACTGAGGAGGCTTGGAGATGCAGCTCAATTGGTAAAATTCTTCCCTAGTATACACGAAACCCTGGGTTCAACCCCAACCACACATAGACCAGGCATGGTCTATGGTGTGTGTACACCTATAATGTGTACATGGTGTACACCTGTAATCCTAGCACTTGAGAAGTACAGGCAGATCATCAGAAGTTCAAGTTTGAGGCCAGCCTGGGCTACGTGAAACCTGGGGCAGAAGAACTATAGGAAACAGCTATTAGGAAATTAGTTAAAATCCACTCGAAAGCTTAGTACAGTGACACAGCTCGAAAGCTTAGTACAGTGACACAGCCTTGAAGCCCCAGCCACTCTGAAAGCTGAACCAGGAGAATCACTGGAACTCATGAGTTCAAGACCAGCCTACACAACATAGAAACTCCCCATCTTAAAAAATAATAATCCAGGGGGATGGAGAGATAGCCTAGTGGTTAAGAGCACCGACTGCTCTAGCAGAGGATCCAGGTTCAATCCCCAGCACCCACATGGTGGCTGAGAACTGTCTGTAACTCCAATTCCAGGAGAACTCCAGTTCCAGGGGAATTCGACACCCTCTTCTGACCTCCACGGCATTGCACGACACGGGTGCACAAACCTACATGCAGACAGTACACTCATACACATACAAAAATAAATAAAAAATTAAAAAAAATAATCCAGTCTGGTGTGGTAGTACACGCCTTTAATCCTAGCACTTGGGAGGCAGAGGCAGGCGGATCTTTGTGAGTTCAAGGCCAGCCTGGTCTACAGAGTTCCAGGACAGCCTGGGGCTACAGGGAGACCCTGTCTTGAAAAGAAGCACAGATCCAAAAACAAAAAAAAAAACAAAAATGGCCGGTGCACCATGCCTAGCATTTTTTTTTGTATAATCTTAATCAAATATAAGCCCCCTCCCTCATTTTGTCTCCTCCCTATAGCCCCCCCACTGGATTATTATTTTTATACTTTATTACTTTAGTTTTGTAATAAAGTATAAAAAATAATCCAGTATAATAAATATACTTTATTACTTTAATTTTGTTTGAACTTTATTTAATTTGGGATTAAAGGCATGCACCACCACACCCAGCTACAAAATGGTTTTATGGAACTTACTAGAAAACACTCTTGTTTTGTATACCTGAAGTATACACAGGTAAAATATTACCTCTCTTAGGCATACACCTTTCTGCGGGCCACCAGCTACACCCCCCATCAACTGGAAAAAAGACACCAGTGAGGTTTAGAGGAAAGAGCCAGCACAGTCCATGTTCAGCAGGAAGATTCCTTTATGGTGGTGACTGGGTAATACACAGTTGAAGAGTAGGCCTTGGGAGGCAGGAAAGAACAGGTCAAAGAAGGCCCAGTCCACTCTAGGGCACACATCCCATGACAAGCACCCCAGAAAAACTGCCCATGCACCAGGATCCTCAAGGCTCCACCCACCACCAGTCCAATCAAAAACTATCTTGCTTTAATTCTTCTTTTTTGGCCATCCTGACAACAGGATTTCAGTATAACAGTCTTTCCAGTCATGATCGATGTGATATCCAAGCTCTTGATAAGAAACATTCATTCGATTTCTCTTGCAAGAACCAAAGAGAAAGTTTTTCCTTATGCTTTTGAAATTATTATATATTGTTTAAAAACAAAACAAACAAACAAAAAAAAAACACCTAACAGTCCATTCTGTGCTATTTCCCTGGAAGATTTCTTATGATCACCCTCCAATAGAGTTTGCATGTCTGGAAACAAATAGTAAGACACTTTGAGCAATGAAATTCTAGTGTGACGCTCAGAAGCAGATTGGGGCAGAGGGGGCAGAGGGGAAGGTAGCAGGTTCTAGGAAAGCCTGATGGAAACCAACAAAAGTGTCAAGGAACAGGGACCTGCGGCAAGGGGGGGCGGGGGAGGACCAATTACTTCTGGACTCCTACTCCTACAAGGGATGCCACAAGCACCTGCATTTTGACTTTCAGGGCTGAAGGCCCTACCTCTGGCCCCGCACACATATCAGTGGCTTACACCAGAAGCTGGGTGATCTCTGACTAGAACTGGGACTCACCTTCCAGAAGGCCCAGCAGAACTCCTCTCATGCTGCTTCAAGCAGGAGCCTCAAATCCAGGGAGCAGGGGGCAGGAGGAGGGGCCAGAAGGACACTGCCAGGCTTAAACAACAGCAGCACAAGGTGACTCTAAACTTGGCTTGCTCCATGGGGAAGACTTGCTGCAACCTTATCCCTGTGCTGTGGACACTGCGTTAAGTCTTCACAGCAGAAGCAGTCTTGATATGTTCTAAATCCCCTTTATGTGCACATATGGAGATATAGATATAGATATATATTTATTTTTAACTGAAATAAATGCAATAGATTCAGGTTCCTTCCCCCCTTTTCTGAGACCTCAGGGGCTTATGCCTTCAGGCCTGCCATAAGCTCACCTCCACTAAGGGAAAGTGGCCTCGGGATGTGAGAGGAGAGGACACACACCACAACAGGTGACCCAGAGGAGGGCCTACCTCAACGAGACTTCTGTTTCTAACCCTGAGAACCTAAGGAATTGTGAAGGACTCGGAGAGGGAGCTGGGGTTAAAGATCACCCGGCTTTTTATTGCAGTTGAAGCAGACTCGGACAGGATGGTCCCAGCCACGAGAAGGGACAGCCCTGCGGTCATGAGAGCAGTCATCACAGAAGCCCTGTCCGCAAGCGCGGCAGTGATGTTTGGAGAGCTTGATGCTGAACTCCTTGCGGCAGTTGTGGCAATGCAGGATCTCGTGGTCTGGCACCCAGTAAGCCGGCCTGGCAGCATCCTTCACCAGGCCTGCAGCGAAGAAGGAACATGGAGGTCAGGACACTAAGGTCAGGCCTGTCCCCTAAGTCCCAGATGCCAAGAAGGCCTCTCCAACACTCACTGGCTTATCATCCCAACTGCACGTGGAAATGACTACAGTGCTTTATTTATTTTTATTCATTTATTTTGAAGATAAGGATTCATGTAGCTCAGAGAAGCCTCAAACTCACTGTGTAGCTGAGAATAACCTCGTACTTCTGGTCCCTCAGCCTCTACTTCCAGAGTGATAGGGTTATAGACGTGCACCAAACACATCCAGTTTATGTGGTGCTAGGGATTGGATCTAGGGTTTCAGGAATGCTAGGCAAGCACTCTACCAACTGAGCCACAGTTGGTAGAGCCTTGAGTTCAATGCCAGCATGGTCTACACAGTGAGTTCCAGAACAGCTGGGGCTACAGGGAGACCCTGTCTCGAAAAGACCAAAAAAAAAAAAAAAAATTGTTGGAGCTGGCAAGATGGCTCAGCTACTAAAGGTGCTTGCTGTGCAAGCCTGGCAACCCGAATTTGATCCCTGGAACCCATGTAAAGGTGGAAGGAGAAAGCTGACTCCATAGAGTTGTCCTCTGACCTCCACATACACACTGGGGCAAGAGCACGAACACACACACACTAAAAAAAAACAAATCCAAACTATCACTATAATGGGCTTGAGACCATGCCCAGCTCCAACAATGTTTTTTAAAAATCACGAAAGCAGGGCTGGAGACATGACTCAGCAGTTAAGAGTACCAAATGCTCTTGCAGAGGACCTGGGTTCAATTCCCAGCACCCACATGGTGGCTAAGAAACATCTTTGCCAGGCATGTTGGCGCACACCTTTAATCCTAGTACTTGGGAGGCAGAGGCAGGTGGATCTCTGTGAGTTCAAGGCCAGCCTGGTCTACAGAGTGAGTTCCAGGACTATAGGGAGACCCTGTCTCAAAAAAAATAAAATTTTAAAAATTAAAAAAAATTTAACTTGTGGTCCTTGTGTAAAAACAAAATTAAAAAATATATAATAAATAAAACAAAATAAAAAAAATCACAAAAGCAGGGACTGGATCTAAACATTAGCTCCTGGCTCTAAATATTATCTCATAAAAGCCCTGAAACACAACTGAAGCCCAAATTACCAGCAGACATGCCATGTGCAGAGGCCTAGAGAACGCAGAGAAGACGGATGCTCTGCTGCGCTCAGCTTGTTCCTCTGAACTAACTAGAGTGTAAGGTAACCAACTTTGACCTTCCAGACCAATCCAAATGCCATCTTTTAGTATCAAGACAAGAACTCCAGGGAACCCCACCCAAAAAGTAAATTAGGCGTCCTGAGCTCTAGACCTCAACATTACGAATGAAAAGCTGCAGAGTAGCCTTTGAACTTCAAGTAGCCTGCTATGCAGCAACAAAGGTGTAAAGGATGTCCTCCCTGACTAAAGATGAAGAGATGCAGCACAAAGCAGCTCTGGAAGCCTTTTTGAAAGTGACCACCCAAGGTACCCTGAAACCCCTCAACCCCCCACAACCCCCCACATGCACCACATCCCAGAGAAGCACTGTTCAGGCCCACCTAGTGGTATGTCAATGGCTGTCACCACAGCTCCCAAGGTGTTCTGCACAGCCTCTCCCACCTTCCGGGCAATCAGCGTTCCACCTTCATCATCTGCCTGTGCCTCGGTAACATCTGTGGACAATAAGGAGAAAAGCTGTTGCCTCTCAGCAGTCACCCCTCAACTGGAGAGCACAGGGGACTACAGTGGAACACTTCTGGAGTCTCATCCCTAGACCACTGTGCTGTTTCGCAATGACTGCAAGGAAAGAAGGGGTAGCAGTCAGCCCAGATCCTGAAATTGGGTGGCATCTGCTATCCTTTCCCTCCAAGTCTCTAGAATTAATTTACAACTTTCTTCTCAAGTCAGCCAGGTTGGTTCTGGGAGCATGACTCAGAGCTTTCTCTAAATAGAGGCTTAGTCTAAGCCATCTCTGGCTTTCCAAAAACCCATCAGCTACATGAAGATTTTTCTCTCAGAAGCACTTCTGAGCTCAGAGCTCAGCTCAGGCCAGGCTCAACCCAATCCTCCAAACCTCATCCCCCAAAGATCAGAACCATGGACTACAATGACAGAGGGTGCCTGGCCATGGCCAAAGGAGCAGCTGCTCTCAGGAGAATAACAGGGTGGAAGCAGTGGGCATCCAGTTCCCCACACCAGTGAGGGCAAATAAAGGTAGTTCCCTTTCCACCCTTGCAACTTCTGAGCCCCACGTTACCTAACTGGACATTCCTAGCGTCGTAGCAGTTGTCACACACCCGCACAGGCGCAGGCCCCCAGCCCCGCTCGGGCACTGGCCGGGTCTTGGATGAACAGCTATCGCAGAAGCCCTCCCCACAGGCCCGGCAGTGGTGCTTGGTGTCGTTGTCTTTAAAGGATGTTGCACACTTGTTGCAGCTCTGTTTCAAGCCCAAAACAAAACAGAGAGGCAGGAATCCTATATAACTGCTCAGCTGAAAAGAACCTAACAGAACCGGGGAACAGCTACAAACTCCTGGAGCTGACTCCAACTCAACCAGAACCGAAGCTTTCTAGTATTAACAGTTCCATGAACACAGAAAGGAGGGAAGTGTGTTTCCTATCACAGGTGTTTGGGCTGAAGCTAAGTACCCAAGGGATTTGTGGATCAAGCCAAGGGTAACCTAACCTTAAATGACCTCAAAAAAGATCCTTTCTCCAGATTCTGTATCTGTGATTTCAGACATCAGAGCAATATCAATTCGCCCTCATAGGTAAGGAAACAGAACCCATCACAAAGAAAATACATGCAAAACAACAAAAGGGACTCCATGAGCAAAGAAGCAGTGGCCTTACAGGTCCCACTCCTTACAGGTCCCACTCTTTCCAAGACTCTCAGAGCTAACTGTACTGGGGGAAAATTTGCACCTTCCTCCTGGAACCAGCTTAGCACCAGGCAAAGTGGCAAAGGGGGGGGGGGTAAGCCAGAACTCAGGGAATTCCCACCACAGCATACCAGGATCTGGGAGTTGGGTCTCCAGTAGGCAGGGGCGATCTGGTCTGTCAGCCAGGAAGTCACAGCCTTAGTGGGCCCAAGACTAAGCTCAGAGACTGACTGAGCCATGAAATTCATCCCATCCAACAGACGCTGGGCAGCATTGTTGTTGTCCTTTAGAAATGCATCAGTCTGCAATGGAGACATGGGTACCTATCAATCTCTGAGAGAAGGAAGGAGAGGGGAACACCTGGGGCCAACTGAAAACTGTAAACTACTGGAGAGGGAAGAACAGAAACAGGTCAGCAATCTCTCTGACCTCTCGGCAGTATCGCCTCCAGCAGTCAGCACTGATGTATTCTCACTGGGGTGGCCATGAGGCCAGATTTACTGTTGAACAACTCAAAACTTACTTTGCCTCTTACTATAGCTCAGTTAGGAATCCTTCTTTCAAGGTCTTCTAATACATGTAGATCATCACTAAGCATCCTATTTCTATAAGTCCAGTACCTATTACGTATCTGACTCCTTGCTAGATGTGAGCTGTCTGAGAATAGTAGCATATCTATTTCAAAGTATCTAGCTCAATTCTGGGCATGCAGTACTTTTTTTTTTTTAGACTGGTCTTGAAAAGAGGTACTGTCACACTGGAGTTTATGTTTAATTAATTAATTTATTATTTGTATGAATGTACTGTCTGTATGTAGGTCGAATGTACTGTCTGTATGTAGGTCTGTACACCCATGTCCTGCAATGGCGTGGAGGTCAGAAGAGGGTGTCGGATTCCCCTGGAACTGGAATTAAAGATGGTTCTCAGCCACCATGTGGGTGCTGAGGATCAAACCTGGGTCCTCTGCAAGAGCAGTTGGTGCTCTTAACCGCTAGGCCATCTCTCCAGCCCCATAGTACTTTTAGAACATATGTTGAGCTGGGTGTGGTGGTACATGCATTTAATCCCAGCACTCGGGAGGCAGAGGCAGGCGGATCTTTGTGAGTTCAAGGCCAGCCTGGTCTACAAAGTGAGTTCCAGGACAGCTGGAGCTATAGGGAGACCCTGTCTCAAAAAGACCAAAAAAAAAAAAAGTTTATTGCAATCGCCAGGCATGGTGGCACATGCCTTTAATCCTAGCGCTTGAGAGGCAGAGGCAGGTGGATCTTTGTGAGTTCAAGGCCAGCCTGGTCTACAGAGTGAGTTCCAGGACAGCTAGGGCTACAGGGAGAGCCCGTCTCAAAAAGAAGGAAAAAAAAGAAATCTGAACATTTATTTGAAACCCACCACTTTTACTTAAAATTAATTAAAATTTTTAATACTTATATAAACCTACAAAACAAATCTGTGGATATGGATCACATCATGACTGGTGCTTGTTCCATTTCCTCCAAATCAGAGCCTCTAGATACTAAGTGTGCAAATATCCAGCTGTGCAAATAAGGAATAAAGTAAGGGAATGGTTGGAGATGTTTGACCACAGACTCGGGCTTTTCCCATGGCCAGTGAACCATGAATTAGCTAGATATCTGAAGCTGATTTAGATCAGTTTGTGATGTGCAGCATGTCAAGACACACTGATCATTTTATATGAATGTCAACGGGGAGTGTTAGTTTCTATTTTGAATTCCTCACTCAGTTTACTCATTTTGAAGAAGAACAGCAATCTCAGACACCATGGAATATGAGGAAAGACTGTAGATTCTGGGCCCATGCTGTACCTTGCAGAAGAGGTGCAGCAAACCGTGGCTTCTGAGTGAACTCCAAAGTCATCTCAGTCTTTATTTGCAGCTAAGATCCTTTTGTTTTATTTTGTTCATAAGGAAGACGAGGATGCTGTTAATTTACTTTCCCTTCTACCTCTGGATTTGTTGAAACTGCACCAGCAGTCTTTGCAATTGGCCAGAAGGAGGAAGAGAAATAGGAAGAAAAGTGCTTAGAAACTCCGCTAAGCCTTCAAATGCACACTTGTCAATGAAGACAGTCACAGGTGGTAGTAGAAGATAGTCAAGGTTCTCTGAAAGTCTGGTTTGCAATGGGCACTGAATGAGAAGTGGATTTAATCCTTACAACAAACAGCATCTTTAGGTATGAAGCGCTAAGGATCAGCTTGCTTTGCCTATCTTTAAAGGGCCTGATAGTATGGATAGATATGTGATAGATGATAGATAGATAGAGATAGATTGAGAGATAGAGAGATAGAGATAGATAGAGATAGATAGAGATAGAGATAGAGATAGATAGAGATACAGATACAGATACAGATCGGGACTGGAGAGATGGCTCAGTGGTTAAGAGAGCGGACTGCTCTTGCAGAGGACCCGGGTTCGATTCCTAGCACCCACATGGTGGCTAATGAACTATCTTTAACTCCACTTCCAGGGGAATCCAATGCCCTCTTCTGACCAAGGCATTGCACAACACGAGTGCACCTTAACCTACATGCAGACAGTACACTCATACACATAAGAAATAAATAAAGTATATATATATAATATATATAATATATATATGTATATTAGTATATATATATATAATATAAGTTGCAAGCTGTTAAGGTTGATATTATTGTCAACCTCTGAAACTCATGTTGAATCACATTCATCTCTTCCGCATATACCTGCTCACACTTCCAGTTTCTACAAGTGATAGCAACCCAAGATGCTAATCCACAAGCAGGATTATGTAAGATCAGGTGAGGAGACAGTGGAAGCAGGGAAAGGCTCGAGGATGCTGGCTGCTGGCTTTGAAGATCAAAGAAGGGGACTTCAGCAGAGGCATGGATGCCTCCCTCAGAAGACTGTAGCCCTGCCAACACATTGGGTTTAGCCCACTGAAAGACCCTCTCAGACTTCTGGCGTACAGAACTGTAAGATAGTAAATGTGCATTGTCTTAATCCACCAGTGTGGTCATCTGCTACAGCACCATCTGACCTAATACTTCAAAGACAAAATAATTTGTATTCAATTTAAACCTAAAAACGTAACCATAGTATTGAATTCTCTTCCTTTTTTTTTTTGAAACAGGTCTCCCTGGTAGCCCAGTCTACAATGAAAAAGAAATAACCTAAGTACAGTGGTACTCACTATGTAACGACCAGGATTGCATAACTTACGAACTGCAATCTGCCCCCAAGTGCTGAAATAAAAGCATGTCGCACCACGCTGGCTCCCTTTTAATTTTTAAAAATATTATATTATTTTATTATTTTAATTGTTATGGTATGTAATTGTCTCCATGTAATTGAGTGCACCCATCGGGATTCAAATGCTTGGAGACGTCAGAAAGGGTGTGAATCCCGATAACTGCAGTTCAGGACAATCTTTTTTTTTTAATTTTTAATTATTTGTATGTGTATAATTACTGTCTGCATGTCGTTGTGCGCACCGTGTCATGAATCTCGGCGAGGTCAGAAGAGGGTCTCGTGATTCCCTGGAACTGGAGTTTCCTGAGATTTCGGATAGGTTACAGATGTATCTTAGCCTCCATGGTGCTGGGTGACGAGACCCCGGGTCCTTGCAAGAGTGCAGTCGGTGCCTCCTTAACTGCTAGGTATCTCATCAAGCCCCAAGACTAATTCTTAACTGACATGAGCGGTTCTGGGAATCAACCTTTAAGGGTCCTCCTATAAAAAACAAGCAGTGCTTCAGGGCCGGAGACATGGCCAGAGTTAGACGCCGACGCCTCTGCAGAGGACTGGTTCGAATCCCAGCACACCACGATGGCTGCCGGACACCGTCTGAACTCCAATTCCAGGAGAATAATCCGTACCAGGAACCTGAACCCTCTCTTTGAGCTCCTCTCCAGCAGCATTGCGCGATCCAGCAACAGGATGCAGCAAATATGTCATGCAGAAGTACATTCAATAGCACATACAAGAAATTATAAGAAGTAATAAGAATAATTCAAAAAATTTACAAACCAGTTGTCTTAAATAAAACATAGAACCCCTAAGCCAAAGGCTTTCCTCCCTGCCACCATAGTTTTATTTTTTTAATTTATAAATATTTTTTATTTTATTGTTTAAATATTTGAATTTTTTTTTGTGATGTGTAATTGTACTGTCCCATAGTTGTAGGATGCATGAGGCCAGACAGAGGGCCCTGAACTGGATTTAGTACGTGTAGCCACCTTAAGTGGGAGTGAACTGAAAGAGATTCCCTCTGCAAAGGTGGCCACTGTGCTTAACTGCGAGCCATGCACTCTCCAGCTACCAGTTCTTTATAGTCACATTGTATTGATAAGAACAAGGATATGAATGCACATATAAGGAACAGAAGAGGGTTAGGCGATGGCTCATTACCTTATGCCATACACCTTATCATGAGCCAGAGATCAGATTTATTCAGAATCAACTACAAAGGCTACCTACATAAAATCCAGCGTAAAGTGTAACTGCCACTTAACCAGCCCTACTTGAAGGCAAAAGACGAAACCCCCTCCAGAACTGGCTAGCCAGAACTGGCCATTGGTTGCCTACGGTCCGGTTTTTTGAATAAAACTCTCCTCAGGTGGATTCCTGTGATTCAACGGCCAGCCCTGATCTAAACAATTATGAGGCACAGGCCAGCTGCACTAAAGGGAGACCCTGGTCTCAAGACCGAAAAAAAGAAAATAGCTGTCTCCAATGATATTACTGGATAAAATAATTGAAAAATGAATATCTTGAATACGTTACGCTGCGATTGAACGAGCTCAAGGCCACACAAACACAAGCACTCACATTTACCACTCTAACACACATTGCCACACACACATCCCGACACAAGAATCACAATACCAATAAATGTTCTTGGGAATGTCGTCATNAAAAAAAAAAAAAAAAAAGTATATATGCATATGGAAATGAGAACATGAAAAAAAGAAGTCTTACTTGCCAAAGAAGAATGATGGATTAATTTTTCACTTATTTCATTCAAAGCTGTGCTCCTTTCATTTATGCAAGAAGAAACAACAACAAAAAAAAGGGCTAGAACAGGAAAGGCCATACAGACCTATCTTTCTAAATCACCAATGTGCTGAAATTCATAGTTCACCTTCCTACTATGAGTATACTCCACATGTTCCTATATAGGAACACACAAATAACTGGACAGTGCAAGAGAAAAGAGGGAAACCAAGGGCACAGTTCTTACTCCAGGCCACACATGCACAATCTCTGTCCGCACCACAGTATCTACAGGATCTTGGTTCCCAAACCAGTACTGCCGGCTCCGATAGACCACACCACAGTTAGGACATTCAATCACATACCTACAAGGAGGCAAGGAAACATTACTCAGTTGAGTGCTGATGAGCCAAAAAGCAAAACAAAACAAAACAAAAAAACCCAAAAACCCCTCTAGCTTCATTATTTATACTCACCCAGACCAGGCATACTTTGCAAGACCCATCCAGGGAGAGTCAGTGGAAGCAGATGTTTTGGGCACCACGCTGACTTCCTTGCCTCTCTCATAGCAGGCCTGAAACATGGAGCACTCTGACAGCTTATTCTAGGTACAATGGACCCCCATGACCTCTTCCCATCCCACAAATCGCACCAGCTAAAGGTCACACATCTGGTGTTTACCTCCTCAAAAGATGGTTCATTTCTCTAAAGCCAGTCCCCTGAATGATAAGGAATTCTACACCCTACCCAGGACCCAAAACAGGTCTAAATTATACACCTGTCACAGGCAGGAAAAAGCCATAAAAACTAGTTTCCTGAAAAGCAGTTCTGCTCACAAGTAAAATGAACAGTCAATGCGGATGATCCTTACCCACAAGCTCAACAAACTGAGGAAAAATAAGCTAAAAAAAATAGTAAGACATGAGTCTGCTTGGTTTGAGCTGGGGAAAGGTTCTTCCTCCTCCACCTTCTGCTTCTCCTCCTTCAGGATACAGAACAAGGAGCCCAAGACAATCAACAATCTTTCCAAAAGAAGTGCCCAGCCAGCAAGTCAGCTTCCAGAGCCAGGAGTGGCTGGGAGGACTCACCTTGCAAGTATAAACTCGGTTGTCGTACTGGTGTGAGTACCTGCAGCGGCTCCTGGCTTCATGAGGCACTCCTTCCTTGCCATGATTCATGCTGTTCTTGCATCCAACCCTGAGAAGCCAAACACTGATAATGAGGGGGGCTATGGAGACATAGTCAACTTGCACAGAATTGTCTGGCCCTAAGCAAGGCACATGGTCAAAATTAGACCTGGGTTCCTATACACACAGGGAGAAGTTGACTTATGAGGCTCTGTGACACTTATAATCAACAGCACAACAGACACAGAGCAACTATTTACCCTAAATAGGGGGAAAGGAACCTTGGAAAACCAACCTGGCTCCTAGACAGAAATGGAGGATGTGGACAGACACTGACTTGACTAGACATGAAGCTAAACAGGTCCCAAGAAAGTAAAAATACAGGGGCTGGAGAGATGGCCTAGCGGTTAAGAGCTCCGACCGCTCTTGCAGAGGACCCGGGTTCGATCCCCAGCACCCACATGGCGGCCAAGAACCGTCTGAAACTCCAATTCCAGGAGAACTCCAGTTCCAGGGGAATCCGACACCCTCTTCTGACCTCCGTGGCGTTGCACGACACGGGTGCACAGACTTGCATGCAGACAGTACATTCATACACATACAGAAATAAATAAAATTAATTTAAAAAAAGAATCTCAAAGGCAGTAAGTTTTTTTTGTTTTTGTTTTTGTTTTGTCTTTTCGAGACAGGGTCTCCCTGTAGCCCCAGCTGTCCTGGAACTCACTCTGTAGACCAGGCTGGCCTTGAACTCACAAAGATCCACCTGCCTCTGCCTCCTAAGTGCTAGGATTAAAGGCGTGCGCCACCACACCCAGAATCAAAGGCAGTAGGTTTTAAGAAATCACATAAAAATGACATATGAGGAATGTATATGTTAATAACTAAATTTAAAAATTCTAAAATATATGTTGCATATTTCAAAACATGGCATTATATACCATATATGTATACAAAATTTGTCTATTTAAAATGTTTTGAAATTGAAAATAATTTGAATAGCCTCCTAATGTCTACAGATGTATCTGCTAGCTAGGGATTGTGCAGTAAGGATCACTGAAAGGTGGTGGGAATGAGAAACGTATCCTATAGATTCATGTATTTGAATACTTGGCCCTCAGTTGGTAGTGCTATTTAGAAAGTTTATGGACTCTCAGCAAAGTGAAGTGTTACTGGAGGAAGTATAACAGGGGATGGGCTTTGAGGGTTTATAGCCTGGCCCCACTTACTGGTCTCTCACTCTCTGTCTGTCTCTGTCTTTCTCTGCTTCATGTGTGCAGCTAAAATGTGCCCAGCCAGCTTCCTGTTCCTGCTGCCCATGTCATGGCATCCTGCTCTAATGGACTTTATTTCTATGGAACTATAGCTCAAATAAACCCTTTTTTCTCATAAATGTCTGCTGGTCAGAAGGGTTTATCACAGCAACAGAAAAGCAACTAATATAGAACCCAAGGGGGAATTATGACTAAAAATAAGTAAGTTGATCTTCTCATTAAAGAATGCACAACTAAGTACAAAATATCATATCAGGAGGACTGGAAAGATGGCTCAGCAGTTAAGAGGACATGGGTTTGATTCCCAGAACCCATGGGAGCTAACAACCATCTGTAACTCCAGTTTCATGCAGCTCCTTCTTCTGACCTGCATGACACAGGTATACACTCATGCACATAAAAACAAAAACATAAGAAAACAAGACAAAACACATGTATCATAACACATAAGGAATTTTGCTCCATTTTAACACAAGGTCCCTCTATTAAATCTCAAAGTGTGAAAATAAAGCCTGCCTATCTTTGAGTACCCTGAGCACCCAGCACAGTTTAGTGCCTAGCCCTTAACATGGAAGGCCCGAGATGATGTGTAGAAGTGGGAATACATTGTATTGACTCCACAAGCATGTTAAAACAAAATAAGTGAGCTACTAGGTGCAAGCTCTTAGGCAGAATCTAGATCACTCCCAGGAGAGCAGACTGAAGATGGTAGTAAAACTATCAGACAAAGATATTCATCAACAAAACATTGAAGTAGAAAAAAGAAGTATGTCTTCTATACAACCAAAACTCACATTCAGCTTGGTAATTATATATCTACTATCCATTACTGAATCATGTAAAGACTCTAGAAGAATAAAAGCAGGAGGAAAGAAACATTATCTAAAGTTTATTTTTAAAAATCCTTCTGGAAAATACAGTTGAAGAATTGGACTCCTCAGGCAAAGATTATGAAAAATTAAAAAAAAAAAAACATAGGAATGGAATATGCAGGAAATATGGGACACCATGAAAAGACCAAACTTATGCATCATAGGCATAGAGGAAGGAGAAGAATCTCAGGGTAATGGCGTTGACCAGATCTTCAACAGGATTGTAGAAGAAAATTCCCCCCAATTAAGGAAAGATAGGTCTAAAGCACTATAAGAAGCACACAGAACACCAAAAAGACAGGACCAGAAAAGAAACTCCCTACAGCATATCATATTAAAAACACTAGCTGTGCAGAACAGAGAGAGAATACTGAAAGCTGCAGAAGAGAAACAAGTCCAATATAAAGGAAAACCCATCAGAATTTCCACTGACTTTTCAATGTAAACTACAAATGCCAGAGGAGCCTGAAACAAAGTATTCCCAGTTCTAAATAACCATAGATGCCAATCCAGAATACTTTATCCAGCAAGAATGTCTAATATAGCTAAATTGGAAAGAAAAATCTTCCATAAAAAATACACTGAAAGAATTCATGTCTACAAAAGTAGCCTTTCAAAACATACTTGTTTTTTTAATTAATTAATTTACTTATTTATTTATTTTTATGTGTATGAATGTACTGTCTGCATGTAGGTTTGTGCACCTGTGTCGTGCAATGCTACGGAGGACAACCGCAAGGCTGGTTGTCTCAGTACTCCCAATCTAGTGCTGAAGGCCCGAATGGATTCCAGGAGATCTGCCGGTCTCAGTACATGCTGGGATCCGAAAGGTTGATCACAGCAGCAAGACAAACTCACCAGATGAGAGAGGCAAGCTGCAGGAGAAAAGGGACCAGCTCCTTCTGCTGTAGCCTTTTATACTGCCTGCTGGCAGAAGGTAATGCTCACATTTGGGGTGGGCCATCCGGGTTGAGGTGGTCCAATCAGAAGACCCTTTTTCTCTTATTTGTTCCTTAGTCCAGTCAAGTTGACACCCACGATTAACCATCATAGGTGTTATACCTATTTATTTTATTCTTTTAAGATTTATTTTTATTTACGTGTGTGCGTGTATGCCACATGTCTGCAGGTACTCGCAGGAGCCAGAGAGTGTGTCAGATTCTCTGGAGCTGGAGTTCTATGCAGTCGAGAGCCACCTAATGTGGGTGCTGGGGTC
>VZQC01004379.1:60075-126460 GCA_009823505.1 Rhizomys pruinosus
AGGGGCTGGAGAGATGGCCTAGCGGTTAAGAGCTCCGACCGCTCTTGCAGAGGACCCGGGTTCGATCCCCAGCACCCACATGGCGGCCAAGAACCGTCTGAAACTCCAATTCCAGGAGAACTCCAGTTCCAGGGGAATCCGACACCCTCTTCTGACCTCCGTGGCGTTGCACGACACGGGTGCACAGACTTGCATGCAGACAGTACATTCATACATATACAGAAATGAATAAAATTAATTAAAAAATTATAAAAAAAAAAGAAAGTAAAAATACAAAAGGGATGAAAATGAGACAAAACAGGCTACCAATGTGAAAAAATGAAAACCAAGCCACCAAATTTGGCAATGTATGCAGGGGAAGCTTAGTGCTGAATCACAAAAACTTCACAATGAACAGAGAGTTCTGCCATGCTGACAAGGCAAAAACAGAGATGAGGACTTTAGGATTTCACTGTAATGACAAGGAAAAATCTGGAAACCCTGCAGATAGAATGAAAAACTGATGACCCAACAGTGCTAAAGTCCCTCATGTTGGACTCAGGAAGAGCAAAAAGACTTTTTTCTAAGGTTACATCGTAGGGGTAACTAGTATCTCTTCCCTGTCCCAAGATGAACTCTTCAAGAATGTCTTTGAAGTTTCTCTACCCTACACCACAAAATTCAAGAGCTAAGACCCATGTCAAAAATGATTCTGTAGCCCTCAGATGGAGTATAGGGCTCAGTGCCAAAGGTTATTCATAAAAGAAATGCATTCACATCTCTTCCTGTAGATGAGCAATAGTGGAGGATATAGGCAGTGGCCCTGATGTGAGCAAAACAATTCAGTGGTTAAAAAAAAAAACAAAAAACAATTCAGTGGTAAAAGGGATTCAGGGGATATGGAGACTGCAATCTAACCTTGACATATTGCATTTAAATCCCCCAGGGCTCATCAGACAAGTACTCAGACTGTGATTTAATTGCCCTCAACAGCTTAAACCAATAGAGATCCTCAAAGTATGGTCCATACAATAAGCATCAATCTCTCCTAGGAATTTGTCAAAATCAATTTTTATTTTATTTTTATTTATTTTTATTTTTTATTTTGTATATGTATGAATGTACTGTCTGCGTGTAGGTTTGTGCACCCATGTCGTGCAATGCCCCGGAGGTCAGAAGAGGGTGTCAGATTCCCCTGGAACTGGAGTTAAAGACGGTTCTCAGCTGCCATGTGAGTGCTGGGGATCAAACCCAGATCCTCTGCAAGAGCACTGGCGCTCTTAACCACTAGGCCATCTCTCCAGCCCCTCTTTTTTTTTTTAAATGTGTAGTCCAGGCTGGTCTCGAATTCTAGATCCTTCTACCTCTGCCTCCTTCAGCAAATCCTACTGGTGGGCGCCACCACCACCACTGGCAAAAATCATCAATTCTTAGGTCATTTTCCAGACCTACTAAATCTGAAATGGGGTTAAACAATGTTTATAGCACACTCCTCAGGTTTCTGTGAGGCAGGCTGTGCTGGATAGCTTTAGTGTCAACTTGACACACCTGGGTTGAGGGAGCCTCAATTGGGGAATTGGCTCCATTGGACTGGCCTGTGGGCACATCTGTGAAGTAATGTTTTGATTACTGAGCAATTTGGGAGAGCCCAGCCCACTATGGGTGGTGCCACTCTGGGCAGGTTGTTGTGTATAAGAGGGCATGCTGGGCATGGGCCAGGGGAGCAAGCCAGTAAGCAGCATTCCTCCATGGCCTGTGCCTCAGCTCCTGCCTCCAGGTTCCTGCCTTGGGCTCCCTGAGTGATGAACTGTGACCCAGGAGATGTGAACTAAATAAACCCTTTCCTCCCCAAGTTGGTGTTAGTCAGAGTGTTTTGTCACAGCAATTGAAGAGAAACTAGAACACAGGCTAAGATCTGAGAGTCATTTACTCTAATCCCTCTGTGACCAAGTGAGACCCACAAACCAGCTGCATAGCATCACCCTGGAACTTATTCAAGATATAGAAGAATCTCAGGCCCTGCCCAGACCTACTGATCCAGTGCCTGTATTTTAACTACAGATTAAAAACTGAGAACTGTTCTAGCCGGGCATGGTGGTGCACGCCTTTAATCCTAGCACTTGGGAGGCAGAGGCAGGTAGATCTCTGTGAGTTCAAGTCCAGCCTGGTCTACAGAGTGAGCTCCAGGCCAGCTGGGACTAAAAAAAGGGAGACCCTGTCTCAAAAACACACACACACACACACAAAAAAANCTTTTTTTTTTTTTTTTTTGGTCTTTTCGAGACAGGCTCTCCCTGTAGTCCCAGCTGTCCTTGAACTCACAAGGATCTGCCTGCCTCTACCTCCCAAGTGCTAGGATTAAAGGCGTGCGCCACCACGCCCGGCCAATGTTCTTATCTTAAGGTACACATTAGAATCTTACACAGAGCCTTATAAATATTCCACTGTCAAAGGTATACCCTCAAATTTTGAATGCTCCTTATAAAATTCTAATGTGCTGCTGGGCGTGGTGGCGCACGCCTTTAATCCTAGCACTCCTGAGGCAGAGGCAGGTGGATCTTTGTGAGTTCAAGGCCAGCCTGGTCTACAGAGTGAGTTCCAGGCCAGCTAGGGCTACAGGGAGACCCTGTCTTGAAAAGACCCCCCCCAAAAAAATTCTAATGTGCTTTAAGGATTTGTTCTCATAATGAAAAGAACAATCTCCTAGGATTGACACCTATCAGAGCTTTGCACGCAGCTGGGGGACCTAGGGGACCACTTGAGTACTAGTGGAATAACTACTGTGAGGAAAAAAAAAAAAACTACTGAAATCTATAGTTGAAGAAATAGAAACACAAACAACCCAAAGTCTCCTGACATAAAAACTTCCCAAACTGGAAGCCAGTCAACTTCCTTGCTACATCAGTAGAGAATTCTTCTGAACATGTATTTTTGATGCCCTTACTGCCTCAAAGTACAGTCTCCAGACCACCAAGACGACCTGGGAACTTGTCAGAAATATACTATCTCAGACCTTAACCTCTAAGCACTTTTAAATTAATTGACTATTTGATTGTGTGTGTGCATGCACACATGTAGCCCACAAGTGGAGATCAGAGGACAATTTGCAGGAATCAGTTCTCTATCACATGGGTCTGGTGATCGGGCAAGGCAACAAGCACCTTTACCCCCTTAGCCATCTCATCAGCCCAGCCAATGACCACATGTATCTACCCTAAGCATATAATTTAACCAGCCCTCAGGTGACTGGGACATATACCAAGTATCCACCTCTAGTTCTGGTGGAAAAAGGGCAAGGATGACTTCACTTACCCACAGCTGAGGCACAGGGAGGAGCAGGTAAAGTACTCGTCTGGAAAAAAGGAGCTGTGTGCCATTTGGTCATCAGGGATATCACCACTGAAGCGGTCGCTCAGTGCCTGCCAAGGAGGGAAGATGATACATGAAGGTCTTCAGCAGACAGCATGGGCAGGCTCTTCCCTCACCTTGCCTTCCTAGGATCATCTGCCTCTCTGCTAGCAGATTTCTTACAAGTACCACAGTGAAAGAGGGAACAACCCAATAACTGATGTTCATTATTCTTGACCCTGACCCAACCTCACCAATCCTCACCACAGTAAATCTTGGAAAGAACCAGCCCATTGCCCATGAAGTTAGAGGTAAAGTTACAGTTCTCTCTTAATTGCCTTGGAAAATTATAAATATCTCACACATACAGCATTTTACTCAAAATCACCACAAATATTGATGAATGTCCATTTCATCTTTGTGAAAGTGGAATCAAAACAGACTGAAGGGCAGGAGCCAAGAAGTCCACTGAGTGTCCTGGGCTTTCATCCCAGTTCCAACTACAAGGCACCCCCATGGAGTTTACTAGGCCACATAACTATAGAAAAAAATGTCACCTGCCCAAAAAGGTAAGAATGACTAGTGTTTTGCAGTTATTTACCACCCTATTAACCTACAAGTCAGCAAACAGCCAAAGCAAACACCAAAATCTAAGATCAAGTACTTGAGAAGCAAAGGGAACTTTTCCTGTGGAAAGGAAGCTTCCATTTCAAATCTCCTGTTCCCACCCATTATTTTGTATCTGAAGTATTCTTCAGGCTAATTATACAAATGGGCTTCCTAGGTTGTTTTTTTTTTGTTTGTTTGTTTTGTCTTTTCGAGAGTCTCCCTGTAGCCCCAGCTGACCTAGAACTCACTCTGTAGACCAGGATGGCCTTGAACTCACAAAGATCCGCCTGCCTCTGCCTCTGGAGTGCTAGGATTAAAGGCGGGTGCCACCACACCCGGCCACTTCCTGGGTTTTAAAAATCATTCAAGGGGCTGGGGAGATGGCCTAGCAGTTAAGAGTGCCAACTGCTCTTGCAGAGGACCTAGGTTCAATCCCCAGCACCCACATGGTGGCTGAGAACCATCTTTAACTCCAGTTCCAGGGGATCCGACATCCTCTTCTGACCTCTGCGGCATTGCACAACATGGGTGCACAGACCTACATGCAGACAGTACAAAAATAAATAAAATTCGGGTGCTGGAGAGATGGCCTAGCAGTTAAAAGCGCCAACTGCTCTTGCAGAGGACCCAGGTTCGATCCCCAGTACCCACATGGCGGCTGAGAACCGTCTTTAACTCCAGTTCCAGGGGAATCTGACACCCTCTTCTGAATTCCACGGCACTGCACGACACGGGTGCACAGACCTACATGCAGACAGTACATTCATACACATAAAAAATAAAATTAAAAAAATCAAATTACAAATCAAATCCCACACCCCGTTAGTACCAAGTACCGAGTTATAAGGCAAACTGAGCAACATTAATGTTATGTTCCTGGTGACTGAAAACAACTGTGCGCGTATATTGTGAACCCCTTAACAGGATCTAGAACTCAAGGGCTACCATTTATTTTTTAGAGTTATGGAAGTTTTGGTACATGGATGAGGATATGTATGTGATACTTTAGAGTAAATAGATCAAAGGAATGGGGGAAAACTAGTTCGTCATGACATCATGTCAACCACAGTATTTTCTTTATGGGAGTGCTTTCTTCAGTATTTCTATACAAGGCTGCTTGAGCCTTTGTCCAAGATTTTCTAAATATAAAGAGTTAAAATTATAATAATAGGGCTTGGATATTGGCCTGCGGTTAAGAGCACCGATGCTCTTCAGAGGACCGGGTTCGATCCCCAGCACCCGAACATGTGGCCGACAACCGTCTGTAACTCCAATTCCAGGAGAACTCCAGTTCTATCCAGGGGAATCCGAGACCTCTCTCTGACCTCCGCGGCATTGCATGACACGGGTGCACAGACTTGCATGCAGACAGTACATTCATATACATACAGAAATAATAAAATTATTTTATTTTTTCTATTTTTTTTTTAAATAAATAATTACTAGAGACAGTAATTATAATAATATTATATTTATCAGAATGACTTTGTATCACACTTTTTCCCATATCTTTTGGGCTTTCTAGCCTCAGTGCTCCTAGCCTGACATTTATTTTTTTTTTTTTAATTAACTTTCTTATGTGCTTTGTGCATTTCATACATTTTCCAATTCAGTTCAGGCTATTCCTTTCCCTCCCCCCAATTAAAATTAATTAAAAACGTATAAAATAAATAAAGTATTAAGGCTGGTGTAACTGTAGCCTTTTCGGGTGTTTAAGGACCATACTTACTGCCCATATCATTTGGCTGAGGTTGAAGGAATAACTTTGTTTCTTGCCCTTCAGAGGTTCAACTAGTCCCAGGGGACTATGCATGGGGCATCTCTTGAAATGTCCTGCAGAGAGTCACCAGTCTTCCTGTGCAGGGCAGGTCTTGGAGATCTACTTAATGCGGACTTCAGCCAAGTGTCCCCAGGTAAAAAAGAGGAAAGTCTGTTCATCTTCAGAAAATGGAAAGCCTGAGTCTAGCAAGCCTGACTTTGTCCTCAAAATGATGGAACTGGTGATTGGTGATAAAGCCAAAATGAAGCCAGGCCGCCCTTCCCCCAAAAAAAAAAAACCCTGAGTGACCCTTGAGGACCAGATCTCAACTGAAACCTTGGAGAGAAACAAACCTTTTTAATTCTGGGCTAGTGTGGACTTAAATATCTAAAAGGAAAAAGTATAACCAGAAATAATCATAAGTCCCCTGAGAAAAACTATACTAGGTATAAAAACGTGACAAAAGAGCACAGGTTGTTTTGCCTGTCTTTCTGAAGTGCAGCTACCCTATAGCTTCCACTGCTTTTGCCATCATTCAAAGACGTGAGAAGACACACGGTTAAATTTCAACCTTCGCAATATGGACTTTGAAGACTCATGTCTCTCCATCCAAGAAAGCCTCCAATCCTTCAGTGCCAGGTGGGGACTTCTGGAGACATCCAGTCTTGTGGAAACTGATACTACTGGGGTTTCCTCGAGAGTATAGACTGGCCATGTTGGACTACCCAGGCTGTATCATGAAACCAGTATATTTTCCAGACGACAGGATGCGGTGCTTACTAGGACCTCATTTGGTGACGATGGGAAGGGAAAACCCCAGTGTGAACACAAGGGAAGAACTGATGTGGTTTTGGGCTTGCCAAGGAGGAGACGTCAAACATGACAGCTTTCAGCCTAATAAAAAAATCATAAGCTTAAGATGCTAATACCTATGATATGTGGCATGCATATGTGCATATTTTGGAGGAATGCATATTGGATGGAATAACAACAGAAAAGTCTGCATCAGAGAACTGACTGAAAAGGTGAACGCTGCGAAACAGTAAACGTCTGCATCAAGAATTTTCAGAGAGACAGAAAAAAAAAAAAGATGAAAAGCATGTTTGGCAGAAGCAATGAGCTCTGGTGGGGGGGGGGGGTCAGGACNGAGTGGAAGAGAAACATTCTTCCAAAAACATGTTTTTGCAGTGCTGGATTAGAATTTATTTAGGTCCTAGAAAACATATAGACCCATCTCATTATGCACAAGATGCAAAAAAAAAAATGTTTTTTTTTTTTTTGTCTTTTTCAAGACCAGGGGTCTCTCCTTTAGCCCAGCGCTGGCCTGGAACTTGCTCTTAGATCCGGCTGGCCTTGAATCTCACAAGATCTAGCCTGCCTCTGCCTTGCCATGCAAGTGCTAGGATTAAAAGGCTTTGCACCACCCATGCCTGGTGCACGAATTCTTAACCAGGTATACTTGCAAACCACATACCAGACCCACCATCAAAAAGATCCTCCAGGGGCTGGAGGATGGCTCATGTTGAGGAGCACTGACTTGCTCTTGCAGAGGACCTGGTTCAATCCCAGCCCCCTCACATGGGGCTAAGAACAGTCTTTAACTCCAGTTCCAGGGAATCCGACCGCCTCTTCTTGATCCTCCATGGCATTGCAGTGACCAGGGCTACACCAAAACCTTACATTTCCAGAACAGTCGTACACTCAACTCATAAAAAAATTAATTAATTAATTAATTAACTAAAAAAATCAGGACCGGGTGTGGTGTTTGACCAATGGAACTAAATCTGAATGATCCAAACTGACATCATAAACATTTCAGCCACCTCTATTTGACAAGGGGCCAAGAAGACAATTGGAGAAGGAAAGACAGCCATCTTTCAGCAACGTCTCGTTGGCAAAACTGGATCACACTTGTAGAAGAATGAAGTTAAACCCCCTACTCTTGCACTGTACAAAAGTATCAACTCCAAATGGATCAAAGGACCTCACTGTGAACCCCAAACTCTGAAGGTGATAGAAGAAAAAGTTGACAGCAGGACCTACTAAGGAATAGGTTATGAAAAAGATCCTAATCAGACAGCTGATGCCAAGACATTAAGGTCGACAATTTGACAAATGGACTTCGTTTAAACTAAAAAGCTTCTTTACAGCAAAGAAACAATCAAAGGAAAGGTAAGAAAAAAACCCACAGAGTGAGGAAAAAACATTCACTTCGCAGATACATCTGACAAAGCATGATTTCCAGAGCAGTATAAAACTACTCAAAACAAAAAGCAAGAAGAAAACTCCAAATAGACCTACTCAAAAGATGGAGCGAAAAACTGAACGGAGACTTCACAAGTAAGGGATTAGAGAGGGTGATGATACTTTAAAAAGTGTTCAGCATCACTAATAATTAAGGAATGCAAATTTAAAAACCCACTCTTAATGGATACCATCTTTTTTTTTTTTTTTTTTTTGACGACAGGTCTTCCCTTTACCTCTGGCGTGTCCTGGAACTCACTCTGTAGACCACGTCTGGCCTTGACTCACAGAGATCCGCCTGCCTCGCTCCCAAAGTGCAGGATTAAAGGCGTGTGCCAACCACGCACTGGCTACTCTTATCTTCTAAAAAAAAAAAAAAGACTGGCTAGGATCAAGAACAAACAATATCGATTCCAAGTGCTAGAGAGGTTGTAGGGAAAAGGAATGCTCATCCCTGCTGGTGGGAATGTTTAAACTCGTCATACTCTCTGTGGAAAGCAGTATGAGAACCCTTGGAAGACTCAAAATGAGCTTTGCACACTGACCAGTCGTTACACTCCTGGGTATATACATCACAAGACTATCCTTACTGCCAAAGATTACATGCACAGCATGTTTATGGTTTCAGCTCTCTTCACAATAGCAAAGAGGCTGGAACCAACCCAAGTTGCCCTGCAACTGACAGTGGATAGAGAAAATGTTATATCTCAAAGGAGTTCTATGCTAGGCAGTAAAAAAAAAAAAAAGAAGGACTACTTGGGCTGGAGAGATGGCCTAAGTGGTTGAGAAGCGCCGACTGCTCTGCAGAGGACCCGGGTTGCGTACCATTGCCCACATGGCGGCTGAGATGCCGTCTTTAGCTTCAGTTCCAGGGGGTGCCTGATGCCCTCTTCCTGACCTCTGCGGAGAGTTGCATGTACACGGGTGTGCACGGACCTGCATAGCAGACAGTACATTCATGCCCATAGCAAAAATAAAATTTTAAAAAAAAAAAAGAAAGATGACATCGGGCTGGAGAGATGGACCTTAGCGGTTAGAGCACTGACTGCTCTTGCAGAGACCCCGGGTTCGATCCCCGAGCACCCACATGGTGGCTGTAAGAACCTGTCTTTAACTCCAGTTCCAGGGGAATCCAAACACCCTCTTCTGACCTCTGGCATTTTGCACAACATGGTGCACAAACCTACATCTAGACAGTATATTCTAATACACAATAAAAAAATAAATAAATATAAAAATAGATGACCATCTGAACTTTCGCAGGTAAATGGTATGGATCTAGAAGTATATTCATGCAAGTGAAGTAAACCCACAGTTTCCATAGTAAAACAAACGATTGGTATCTCTTATTCTGTGGCATGCTTATTAGTACCAATTACCAGTTTAAGCAAACTGAGCAACATAATGTATGCCTGTGACCTGAAAACAACTGTGCCTTATATTGTGAATCCCTTAACAGGATCTAGAACTAAGGGCTACCATTTATTTTTAGAGTTATGGAGTTTTGGTACATGGATGAAGGATATGTATGTGTTATACTTTAGAGTAAAGAGATCAAAGGAATGGGGGAAAACTAGTTCGTCATGACATCATGTTCAACCACAGTATTATTTTATGGGAGTGTTCTTCTTAGTATTTCTTATACAGAGGCTGCTTGAGCTTTTGTCCAAGCATTTTCTAAAATATAAAGAGTTAAAATGTATAAAAATAGGGCTTGGATTATGGCCCTGCGGTTAAGAGCACGCGCATGCTCTTCAGAGACCCGGGTTCGATCCCCAGCACCCGACTCAATTGTGGCCGACAACCGCTGTAACTCCATTCCAGGAGAACTCCAGTTCATAGGGGAATCCGAGACCTCTTCTGACCTCGCGGCATTGCACAACAACGGGTCGCACAGACTTGCTATGCAGACAGTACATTCATTACATACAGAATAAATAAAATTATTTTTATTTTATTTTATTTTTTTTTTAATAATAATTCACTAGAATCAGTTATATAAATATTATATTTATCAGAATGACTTTGTATCACACTTTTTCCCATATCTTTTGGGCTTTCTAGCCTCAGGCTCCTAGGCCTGACATTATTTTTTTTTTTTTTTTATTAACTTTTATGTGCTTTGTGCATTTCATACATTTTTTCCAATTGCAGTTCAGGCTTATTTCCTTCCCCTCCCCCCAATAAAATTAATTTAAAACGTATAATAATTAAATAAAAGTATTCAGGCTGGTGTAACGTAGCCTTTCGGCTGTGCTTAAGAGCCATACTTACTGGGCCCATATCATTTTGGCTGAGGTAAGGAAATAACTTTGTTTCTTGCCCTCAGAGTCACACTAAGTCCCAGGGGACTTATGCATGGGGCATCTCTTGAAATGTCCTGCAGATAGTAGGTCACCAGTCTTCCTGTGCAGGGCAGGTCTTGGAGATCACTATGGGACTTCAGCCAAGTGTCGCAGGTAAAAAAGAGGAAAGTCTGTTTCATGCCTTCAGAAAAGGAAAGCTGGTCTAGCAAGACCTGACTTTGTCCTCAATAGTGATGGAACTGGTGATGTGTTGAAAAGCCAAAAAAGCCGGCAGCCATTGCCCCCCAAAAAAAAAACCCTGAGTGACCCTTGAGGACCAGAATCTCAACTGAAAACCTTAGAGAAAACCCCTTGTTTAATTCTGGGCTACAGTGTAGGCACTTAAAGTATCTAAAAGGAAAAATATAACAGAAATAATCAGTAAGTCCCCCTGAGAAACTATACTCAGGTATAAAACATGACAAAAGAGCAACAGGTTGTTTTGCCTGTCTTTTCTGCATAGTGCAGCTACCCTATAGCTTCCACTGCTTTTGCCATCGTTCAAAGACGTGAGAAGACACAGTTTTTCAACCTTCCAATATGGATTTGAAGACCTGTCTCTCCAAGAATAGCCTCCAATCCTTCAGTGCCAGGTGGGGACTTCTGGACATCCATCTTGTGAACTGAGTACTACTGGGGTTTCTCGAGAGTAATAGACTGCCATGTTGGACTACCCAGGCTGTATACATGGAAACCAGTACTTTTTTTTTTTTTGTCTTTTTGAGACAAGGTCTCCCTGTAGCCTCAGGCTGTCCTGGAACTCACTCTGTAGACCAGGCTGGCCTTGAACTCACAAAGATCAGCCTGCCTCTGCCTCCCGAGTGCTAGGATTAAAGGCGTGCGCCACCACGCCAGGCTGCTTCTCTTCCTCTTTTCAATAAAGTCATAACAATTAAGTACTGCAAGGTCAAGGGCCTCCAAATGCACAGTGCTCCCAGTGTTCAATGTAAGACCATTGAAGTAGGAACTCACAGGACAACACTCAAAGTCAGGTTCTGTAAGGACACCTAGCAGGCCCACCAAACACATCTGTAAGGGATGGGAACCAAATGGCAATCCTTGATTTAGACCAACAAAGACCCCACAAATTATATCATCTCTATTCTCCTTGGAGATGATCTTATATAAAAAAAAACTTAGCAAAAGCACAAACACTTGAAAGCACAGAGATGGAGCATGAAGAATGATCAGAATACACAATAAACAGGGCATATGCTAGCCTGTACATTGTCTTCTGTCCTCTGTAAATTTGAGTGACTCATCCTTCAGGAAAATTTGTGGTCTAACCTTTTCCACAGCAGCCTTTCCAACCAATGCAAGACCATATCCTCAGCCATTTATGAAGCACTACTGCATTAGACACCTAAATTAGGTACTAAGCAGGTAGATGAGTAAAGATGGGTATTTCAAGTATTTTACCTCCGAGGCTAGAGATCTGCCTACCTTTGCCTCCCCAAGTGCTGGGATTAAAGGTGTGCACCACCACACTCAGCTGGATAGTTTTTTGTTTTTTTTTAATTTTGTGTGTATGACTGTATTGCCTATATGCATGTAAGTGTACCATATGCATGCAATGCCCTCAGAGGTCAGAAGAGGCTGTCAGATCCCCAAAAGATTTGAGGAAGTTATTTATATATATAAAAAAACCAACAAGGAGGGCTAGATAGGTAGCTTAGCAGTTAAGAGCACTGGCTGCTCATGCAGAGGATCCTGGGTTCAATTCCCAGCACCCACATGGTGACTAACAGTCTATAACTCCAATTCTAACCTAGGCAGGCACTGCAGGACGTCGGTGCACTTACATATACGCAATACACTCATAAACATAAAATTAAAAATTAAACATAAAAAAACCAAGGATATAGTATAAAAGTAAATGAGAATTTTGCATAAACAAAACACAAGACCTGTGAAATCATTTCAGCTCTGCATTGTCTATACCTGTTTTCTTTTTTAATAGAAGGATCTGTGCTAGTAACAGCTTCAATTATCTTTTAGGATCTAAGGCGCCTAACACATAAGAGTATTGAGCATAGACTGAGAACACAGAAAATATGAGGCTGGAAAAATCGCTCAATAGTTAAGAGCACTATTTGCAAAAGACCAAAAAAAAAAAAAAAAAAAGCCAGGCATGGAGACACAAGCCTTTAATCCTAGCACTCTGGATGCAGAGGCAGGTGGACCTTTGTGAGTTCAAGGCCAGCCTGGTCTACAGAGCGAGCTCCAAGCAAGCTGGGACTAAAGGGAGACCCTGTCTCAAAAAGACCAAAAAAGGAACTGGAGAGATGGCCTAGTGGTTAAGAGCACCGACTGCTCTTGCAGAGGACCTGGGTTCGATCCCCAGCACCCACATGGTGGCTGAGAACCATCCGTAACTCCAATTCCAAGAGAACTCCAGTTCCAGGGAATCTCTTCTGACCTCCAAGGCACTGCACGACACGGGTGCACAAACCTACATGCAGTCAGTACATTCATACACATATAAATAAACTAAATTGAATAAATAGAAATAAATAATTAAATAAATAAATAATTTTTTTTTAAAAAGAACCCCCTCCAAAAAAACAAGAAGCTTATGTCAGCTCTAGCCAGCATGAACTCAATACTGGGTTGAATTCACAGAGGAAGCTACCTCTAGTACATATAATCTTGTCTGTTACCAGCAACACTACCAACATACTTTCTGTCATCCCAAGTGGCCCAATTCTCTTATCTGAAAGTTCTTCAGAGAAATGTGAAGAACGTTCCAGTGTGGTGGGCACATGTCTTTAATCCCAGCACTCAGGAGGCAGAGGCAACAGGACCTCTGTGAGTTCAAATTGAAGTCAGTCTAGTCTACACAGCAAATTCCAGCCCAGCCAGTGCTGCATAGTTGAGAGAGAGAGAGAGAGGCATCTTAAAGTATTCCCTGGGTTTTTCCTGAAATAATCTACAGCTTGATTTCCCATGGTACTTATGCCCTTAAAAATGCCATCATTTTCTGTCCTGGCTTATATTGTCAAAGGCAACAGGAAACTCTATGACATCAGAAAAGAGAACTCTTCCACAAACCAAGCTAATCCTTTCAGATGCTGGCCACCCACCCACTCACATGCTCCATGCCAGGTAAGAGTAAGCCACTTCTTTTACAAGCCATAAGCTCACAATAAAGTATCAGCATTGACAAGCTTCAGGAGTCCTTAAAGAATCCAGAGTATGAGAATATAACAATAATTACTTTAAAAAAAATCAATCAACATTAGCTTATTTTAGACACAAGTATAGGGAAAAACTGTCTTCCTTCACTATAATTTCTAGTTTATTATATACATAAAATTTTTTTTTTTTGTCTTTTTCGAGACTGGTCCCCTGTAGCCCCAAGCTTCCTAGGAATTCACTCATGTAGACCAGCTGGCCTTGAACTCACAAAGATCGCCTGCCTCTGGCCTCCCAAGTCTAGGATTAAAGGCGTGCGCCACCACCCCAGCGATATACATATATTTAGTATGTATATAAATATAATTATTTAATTATTTATTATTTGTTTTTTTTTTTTTTTTTTTTGTGTTCTTTTGAGCAAGGGTCTCCCTGTTAGCCCCAGCTTGGTCGGTCCTGGAACTTACTCTGTAGACAGGCTGGCTTGAACTCAAAGATCAGCCTGCCTCTGCCTCCCAAGTGCTTAGGATTAAAGGCGTCGCCAACACGCCCGGCTAAATATAACATATATATATTCATATATAATATATATATATAGATAGTTATATAACCTAAACCTCCTCTGGTTCAATTTCCACGGCTGGTAAGTTCAAAAGTTTCCAACTCAGGCCTGGAGATGTACATGCCAAATGGGTCTGCTCCCCAACGATCCACACTGGAAAAAACAATAGTCCAAACCTCACACCAGCATCAATTCCGTGGTGTCCTGGGTCTATCCTCGCTCGCTGAGGTCTCAAGGCTAGAAAGGGAAAGGAAGGGAAATGCTTCTCCTGACAGTGCCTGTAACATATTTGAGGGAAGTCGGGAGAACTGGTTGCCTGGAAACCAGATGATCTTGAACTTTAGTTGCCTTGGTAACAGTAGGGCTCTTTCCATTGTACCTTTAAGGTTAGCCCCAGTTACCAAGAGCTAGAAGTGGAATTCCTGATTCCAAGCAGACATTGTGCGATCAATGTTGCCACCCTCACACAAAGTAACTTTATGAATATTTAATAGATGCTTCCTACTGTGATGGAATTGGAAAGTCAGTGTTTCTACACTTAGCAATCGGAGGCTAAAAAGAAGGTATTACAGGAAACCTACATGAAACCAATTTGAAATCGTGTCTCCCACTTATTCAGAACTGTAAGTACAGAAAGCCAATATTTAATTCAGTATTTAATTCCCTTTCTAGTTCAATACTGATTCCCCTATTCAGTTGGGTCTTGGGATTCTGTTTTCAGATTTACCTGTTCAGGGAAGGTATGTTTTATGGTTGTCTAGGCTGCTGCTGCTGCTGGGGATCATAAGTAAAGGAGTAGGAGATATCCTATAACTAGAAAAACAGTATTAGGGACTGGAGACCACAATGTGTTCAGATGACAGGGCATGTGATCCTCTGCAGAAGCGTCAACCTTCACCAGGCACGTATGAACAATGCCACTAGTGGCTACCGACAATCAGCGCCCACACTCTCAATATGTAACACAAACCTCCCCAAGCTTCATTATCCGTCTTGTTACATTCAGCCATTTTCTTAAAGCCACTCTTCCCATCCAGTAATAAACAGGTGAGCTAAGGGACATTTCAGTGATAGAGCACCTGACTAAACATAAAAACATGCAAGCGCCCAGCACAGGTGGTGGTGGGCCGCACGGACCTTTAAAATCCTGAAGCACTTGGAGGCAGAGGCAGAAGGCGGATCCGTTGGAATTCAAGGCCACAGGCTGGCCTACATAGTGGGTTCTAGGCCAGGTGGGTCTATAGGGTGACCCTGTCTCGAAAAGACAAAAAAAAAACAACAACAACAACAAAAAAAAACAAATGCAAGGCCCTGGGTTCGATCCCCAGTACCACCAAACCAAAACAAACATGGAAAATAGTATCTGGACTCTCTTCAAATTCCACAGTGCTGTGCCAAGTGATCCATGCTAGCCTCAAACTGGTACTGTTCCCATTTTGGTCTCCTAAGTGCTAGTATTACAGGTATTCACCACCATACCTCATATTACTTTGTCAAAGGATACTAACAGCAATTAAAAAGATAAGACATATATTATTTACTAATATAAAAATATTACCAGCCAGACATGGTTGCAAATGCCTTAATCTAAGCACTTGGGAGGCAGGCAGGCAGATCTCTGTGAGTTCAAGACCGGCCTGGTTTACATAGCCAGTTCCAGGTCAGCTAAGGCTACAGGGGACCCTATCTCCAAAAGACCCCCCCAAAAAAATCACTAGGATATATAATTAAATGAGGAAAAAACTAGATGTGCAATAGTATTGGAGTATTATGATAAATACAGTGTTTTGGTTCCTGGTATAACTCTCTCTCCAAAACAGGCCACAGAAACTTACAATTTTCCTTTCTACCCATGTTCATTTCAGTGACTCTAACTAAACTCCATCACAAAAGAGACATGAGGTTAGGATGGAGAACTTGTTAATAAGGGTTTCAGGAGAAGGGTAACAGGATAAAGGGGTGAATATGATCTTAATAAATTTTATGTGCCTGTGAAGTTGTCAAAGTTATATAAAAAAAAAAAAAAAAGATAGGGTCTCATAATATAGACCAGGCTAGCCTGGAACTCAATATGTAAACCAGGCTGACCTTGAACACAAGAGATCTACCTGCCTCTGCCTCTGCCTCCTGAGGACTGGGATTAAAGACATGCACAACCATACCCAGGCTAAAGTATTTTTAAAATATTTTTCAAAAATTTTTTAAATTTATTTTTGTATGTGTATGAATGTACTGTTTGCATGTAGGTCTGTGCACCCATGTTGTGCAATGCCACGGAGGTCAGAAGAGGGTCTCGGATTCCCCTGGAACTGGAGTTCTCCTGGAATTAGAATTACAGACAGTTCTCAGCCACCATGTGGGTGCTGGGGATCAAACCTGGGTCCTCCGCAAGAGCAATCAGTGCTCTTAACTGCTAGGTTACCTCTCCAGCCCCATTGGGGGGGGTTCCTCAGGAAAATGGAATGGAAGAGCCACCTGTCCGAAAGAAAAAGAAAGTTCTCCTCAAGGAGGAGTTGGTCAGTGATCCTGAAGAGGCTGCTACTACCAGCACAAGCCCTCCTGCTCCGAAGAGGAAGGAGTCTGCACCTAAGAAGGAAATGGCCAGTGAGCCAGGAGAGACTGCAAACATAAGTGTCCCTGAGGAAATGTTCTTCCAAGAAGCCAGCTAGCCCCGTAAGCCCAGGCCTGAAGCTGTTACTGGCAACAAGAGTGTCACAAAGAAAAAGAGAAAGTTCCAGAAAACACCTCAGGAAGATTAGAACGGACTTTTGGGTGGAGAGGCATGCCTACAACAGATACCTTCCCAACTCCATGATTAACCCCAATAAAAATCACAAACACACACATACACACATACAAAAAGACCCCCACACACAAAACAAGGTGGTTTAGAAGCTTGGCATAGTGCTACATGCCTTTCATCCTAGCACTGGGAGGCAGAGGCTGGCAGATCTCTGTGAGTTCAAGGTCAGCCTGGTCTACATAGTGAGTTCCAGGACAGCTGGGGCTATAGGGAAACCCTGTCTCAAAAAGACCAAAAAATAAAAATAAATAAATCTAAAAAGGTGGTTAGAAACAAAACAAAAGTAAGAACTTTTTTTTTTTTTTTTTTTTTTTTTTTTCTGTAGGGTCTCCCGTGTAGACCCAGCTGTCCTGGAACTCACTTTTGTAGAGCATAGTGCCTCTGCCTCCCGAGTGCTTGGGATTAAAAGGCATGGTGCCAAACCACACCTGGTCTGAATTGTATTTTTTTTTTAAATTTATGTATTTATTTAGTATTTTTTAATTTTTTGAGACAGGCCACCCTTTAGTTCTGCTGGCTGGAGTCTCACTAAGGCAGTCCAGGCTGGCCTTGAACTCAACAGAGATGTCTGCCATGCCTCTGCCTCCCAAGTGCTGGGTTCAAGTCGTGTGTCACCACGCCCGCTGAATTGTATTTTTTTTTTAATTTTTATTTATTTATGTGTTATGAATGTACTTGTCTGCATGAGGTTTGTGCCACCCGTGTCATGCAATGGCCGCGGAGGTCAGAAGAGGGTCTCGGATTCCCTGGAACTGGAGTTCTCCTGGAATTGGAGTTACAGACGGTTCTGCAGCCGCCATGTGGGTGCGGGGATTGAACCCGGCCCCTGCAAGAGCAGTCTGGCTCTTAACCGCTAGGCCATCTCTCCAGCCCCTGAATTGTATTTTATTTTATTTTTATTTATTTATGTATTGTATAATGTACGGTCTGCATGCTAGTTTGTGGCACCCGTGTCATGCATGCCGCGGTTGGTCCAGAAGAGGGTGTCAATTTCCCTGGAACTTGGAGTTCTCCTGNTTTTAACTTTAAAAAGTTAGCTGGTGTGGTGGATATACACTGCCTGTAATTTCAGTACTCTGGAGGCAGAGGCAGGAGGAGCACTATAAATTCAAGGCCACAGGCAATGCTTGGTTACCTAGTGAATTTCAGGAAAGACTAGGGTACAGAATGAAGCACTGTCTCTGAAAACTTAAAAAAATCACCAAAGAAAAGTTACGTTTTTATTACATATTACTTAAGGTTTGGGATTTGATAATGGTGTTGCATGCTTAATCTCAGCACTTCGGAGGTGGGGGCAGGAAGATCAGGAAGATTCAGGACGGTCAAGAGTCTAAGGCATCTAGGCATATAGGCAGTTTTGGCGGCAGCCTGGGCTACTTGTAAACCCTTATCTAAAAAAAAAATTAAAAAATATTAAAAAAAACAACTTAGGCTCTGGATCAGATTGGTGTGTTGGAATCTGAGCTCTGCTAATAACTGGTTGGTCTTCAGAGATTAGTTCCCTCCTTCCTCCTCCCTCTTAGCAAATTAATTAGTGCACTTACATGTCAGTAGGGGTTGAAGTGCTTGGGAGTCCTGTAGTAAATAAAAAGACAAAAATCTCTCACCGTGTAGTATTACTTCAACCTTTTTTTATATAAAAAGGGTTAAAAAGTGGACACAGTTGGATGTGCTGATTTTACACTTTGAAGTAGGAAGTTTGTGATATTGAGGCTAGCCTGGGCTGCATAGCAAGTTCTAGACCAGCCTTCTGGTAGTACGGCAACCTCTCTTCCCCCTAAACATGGACTGGTGTATTGTAATAGAATGTTCCTAATACCTGAGGTAAGGATTAAATGAAAGCATATTTAAAGTACCAGAACTAGGCTTGGCCGTTCTTGCCGGTAATCTCATTTTCTTGGAGCCAGAGACTATGGTGAGTTTGAGGTCCTCCTGGACTAACAGTGTGAGACTCTGTTTTGAAACTCCCTCCCTTGTTCACCTTCTCTCCAGAAAAAACATAATTTGTTATATATAAAATTTTAATCAATATTAACTATTGGGAATAATAAAAAAATCTGTGAACACTGGGCGTGGTGGCGCATGCCTTAATCCTGAGCATTGGGAGGCCGAGGCAGGCGGATCTTTGTGAGTGTTCAAGGCCATCCTGGTTGGCAGAGCAAGTTCGGGACCAGCGGGACAAAAAGACAAACAAACAAAAAAACAAAAAACCCCAAAAAAAACTATGAGAATTCTATTTGAATGATTCATGAAGTACTTCTAAAATTTGAGGCTAAGGTTTACTTGGTGTATCAGTCTAACATATCCTTGTGTATTTTTTTAAAGTGTTTTTTTTTTTTATATGTATGAGGTTACTGCCTGCACGTAGGTAGGTTAGTGCACACCGTTGTGTGCCATTGCTGGTCAGAAGAAGGTGTTGGATTCCTCTGGAACTGGGAGTTCGTTAAAGATGGTTCTTGACAGCCTCCTCTGGAGGCCTCTGGGGGACCAGGATATGTAACATTTCTGTTCCCCTTGGAGAAAGCCCCGTACCCTGAAGTCTCCCTTTTGAGGTATGGAGCATATGTCAAAACTCCAGTTTATTATACACACAACAGGAGTTCTGGTGCCCCCCCCCCATAAGAGCCAGGGTGGTACCCGCTTCTCTCTCTCTCATTCACACCCTCCTGCCCCCCACTTTCCTGCTAGAGCACTATGCTTTAGTATAGAAATCTGTTACTTGATGTCAATAAACTGAGTTATTTCCCGTGGGGTGGGGGGAAGATGGTTTTAGTGGCCCTGTGGGTGCTGGGAATCAAAACCCCGGTCTCTGCAAGGGACGGGCAGTCGGTTCTTTGCTCTTAACCAGTGGCATCTCTCCAGCCCCTATGAACTAGTCTTAAGCAATTCAAATATCCTCAGAAGAGGCTGAATCTATGCTATGATGCATAAGAGTTTATAACTTGTTCACCATGGTAAGTGATTGAATAGCTCAGGGACATGTTATTGCAGTTTTTTAATTTCTTCCTGAACTCAGCCTAGTGTTTTTTTAACAAAAAAAAAACTTGTTTTGTTTTGTTTTGGTATTTTTTGAGACAGGGTCGCCCTTTAGGTCAAAAACTGGCTATAGCGCTCTCTATGTGACCAAGTCTAGCTTGAATTCACAGAGAAGCAGACCACCTGCCTTTGCCTGGGATTTAAAGGCGTGCTCCACCAACACTGGCGACCATCAGATATTCGTAGCAGTGTATCTAAGGGTGTTTTGACTGTCCTACCCAGGCAGATTGTGTCAGATTGTTAGATGCGTTAGAGGAAAACAGTTGATTGTGTTTTTTTTTTTTTTTTTTTTTTTTTTCTTGGTTTTAGGGTCTCCCTTTTCCGCTGTCCTGGAACTCACTTTTGTAGAGCATAGTGCTCTTGCTTCGAGTGCTTGGGATTATTAAAGGCATGGTGCCACAAACCTGCGACCTGCTGAAATTGTATTTTTTTTTAAATTTATGTATTTAATATTGTATTTTTTATTTTTTTATGTTCGAGACCAGGTCTCCAGTTAGTTCTAGCTGGCCTGGAGCTCACTAATGCAGTCAGGCTGGCTTGAAATCACAGAGATTCTGCCTGCCTCCTCCCCCAAGTGCTGGGCATTAAAGGCGTGTGTCACCACGCCCAGCTTGAATTGTATTTTTTTTTTAATTTTATTTATTATGTGTATGAATTGTATTGTCTGCTGTAGGTTTGTGCACCCGTGTCATGCAATGCCGCGGAGGTCAGAAGAGGGTCTCGGATTCCCTGGAACTGGAGTTAAAGTAACAGACGGTTCTACCGCCATGTGGGCTGGGGATACCCAAACCCGGGTCCTCTGCAAGAGCAGTCTGTGTGCTCTTAACCGCTTAGGCCATCTCTCCAGCCCCCTGAATTGTATTTTTATTTTTTTTATTTATTTATGTATGTGTATGAATGTACTCTGTCTGCTGCAGTTTGTGCACCCGGTCATGCAATGCCGCGGTGGTAGAAGAGGGTGTCGGATTCCCTGGAACTGGATTCTCCTGGACTTGGAGTTTCAGACCGGTTCTCGGCCGCATGTGGGTGCTGGGGTCGAACCTGGTCCTCTGTACGACGGTCGGCCACTCTTAACCGCTAGGCCATCTCTCAGGACCCCTCGAATTGTATTTTTAAAGTACAGAGATTTATGCACACAAAGTCCTGTGTGATTAAACCAACTGGGTTGGCTGGAATTGTGGTGAGTTCCTGCAAGGTGTCTTGGATGTTTTCTGTCCTCTCAGGTAGATTCTGGGTTGTACTAAGATGGGGAGTGACTATTGTCTACTGGAAGAAGGGCTGTGGTGAGGCTGTCCCCAGGGAATTGTACAGGGCTCATAACTTATCAAACTCTTAAAAGTTCTTACTTTTTGGGGCTGGAGAGATGGCCTAGCGGGTTTTTTTAAGCGCACCGCACGCTCTTGCAGAGGGACCGGGTTGCGCCATCCCAGCACCCACCATGGACGGCCTAGAAAACCGTCTGTAACTCCAATTCCTAGGTAGAACTCCAGTTCCAGGGGACTTGACCATTCCGAGGAGACCCTCTTCTGACCTCCGGCGGCATTGCACGGACCCGGGTGCATCCTAGACCCGAGCATGCAAGACAGTTACATTCACTAACACATACAACCAAAAAAAAAAAAAAAAAAAAAAAAAAAACACAATTCAACTGTTTTCCTCTAAGCATCTAACAATCTGCCTGGGTAGGACAGTCAAAACACCCTTAGATACACTGCTACGAATATCTGATGGTCGCCAGGTGTGGTGGAGCACGCCTTTAATCCCAGGCAAAGGCAGGTGGATCTCTGTGAATTCAAGGCTAGCTTGGTCTACATAGCAGCTCCTAGCCAGTTTTGACTAAAGGGAGACCCTGTCTCAAAAATACCAAAACAAAACAAAACAAGTGTCTGATGGTCTCAAACACTAGGCTGAGTTTCAGGAAGAATTAGAAACTGCTATAATCATGTCCCTGAGCTATTCAACTTACCATGGTGAACAAGTTATAAACTCTTATGCATCATAGCATAGATTCAGCCTCTTCTGAGGATATTTGAATTGCTTAAGACTAGTCATAGGGGCTGGAGAGATGGCTCAGCAGTTAAGAGCACCGACTGCCCTTGCAGAGGACCGGGGTTTTGATTCCCAGCACCCACATGGCCACTAAGAACCATCTTCCCCCCACCCCACGGGGAAATAACTCAGTTTATTGACATCAAGTAACAGATTTCTATACTAAAGCTATAGTGCTCTAGCAGGGAAGTGGGGGCAGGAGGGTGTGAATGAGGAGAAGGGAAGCGTGAGCCACCCTGGCTCTTATGGGGGGGGGGGCAACAGAACTCCTGGTTGTGTGTATAGTAAACTGGAGGTGTGACATATGCTCCATACCTCAAAAGGGAGACTTCAGGGTACGGGGCTTTCTCCAAGGGGAACAGAAATGTTACATATCCTGGTCCCCCAGGGAGGCTCCCAGGGAGGCTGTCAAGAACCATCTTTAACTCCAGTTCCAGAGGAATCCAACACCTTCTTCTGACCAGCATTGCACATCACGTGTGCACCTACCTACGTGCAGACAGTACACTCATACATATAAAAAAAATAAAACTTTAAAAAAAGACTAACAAGGATATGTTTAGCTGATACATCCAAGTATACCTTAGCCTCAAATTTTAGAAGTACTTCATGAATCATTCAAATAGAATTCTTCATAGTTTTTTGGGGGTTTTTTGTTTTTGTTTTTGTCTTTTTGTCCCAGCTGTCCCGGAACTTGCTCTGCCAACCAGGATGGCCTTGAACTCACAAAGATCCGCCTGCCTCTGCCTCCCAAGTGCTAGGATTAAGGGCATGCGCCACCACGCCCAGTGTTCACAGATTTTTTTATTATTCCCAATAGTTAATATTGATTAAACATTTATTATATAACAAATTATGTTTTTTCTGGAGGAAGGTGAACAAGGGAGGGAGTTCAAACAGAGTCTCACACTGTAGTCCAGGATGACCTCAAACTCACCATAGTCTCTGGCTCCTAAGTAATGAGATTACCGGCATGAACTGCCAAGCCTAGTTCTGGTACTTTAAATATGCTTTCATTTAATCCTTACCTCAGGTATTAGGAACATTCTATTACATAACACAGTCCATGTTTAGGGAAGAGAAAAGTTGCTACGTAGCCCAGAAGGCTGGTCTAGAACTTGCTATGCAGCCCAGGCTAGCCTCAAATCCACAAATCTCCTACTTCAAAGTGCTAAAATTTCAGTCACATCCAACTGTGTCCAGCTTTTATACCCTTTTTATATAAAAAAAGGTTTGAAGTAATACTACACGGTGAGAGATTTTTGTCTATTTTATTTACTACAGGACTCCCAAGCACTTCAAACCCTACTGACATGTAAGTGCACTAATTAATTTGCTAGAGGGAGGAGGGAAGGAGGGAACTAATCTCTGAAGACCAACCAGTTATTAGCAGAGCTCAGATTCCAACACACCAATCTGATTCCAGAGCCTAAGTTGTTTTTTTTAATATTGTTTTAATTTTTTTTTTAGATAGGGTTACAAGTAGCCCAGGCTGGCCTCAAACTGCCTATATGCCTGAGACTAGCCTTGAACTCCTGATCTTCCTGCCCCCACCTCCGAAGTGCTGAGATTAAAGGCATGCAACACCATTATCAAATCCCAAACCTTAAGTAATATGTAATAAAAACGTAACTTTTCTTTGGTGATTTTTTTAAGTTTTCAGAGACAGTGCTTCATTCTGTACCCTAGTCTTTCCTGAAATTCACTATGTAAACCAAGCTGGCCTTGAATTTATAGTGCTCCTCCTGCCTCTGCCTCCAGAGTACTGAGATTACAGGCATGTGCTACCACACCCAGCTAACTTTTTAAATTAAAATTGTAGGAAGCAAGGAAAGTGTATTTTAAGCAAAGCTATGTAACAGGTCATACTACAAGAGACCAGTGAGCCACAGAGTGAAGATTCTCAAGGGCCTTTTATTATTTTGGGGTTTTTATATGAGTACATTATCTGCATGCATGTCATGCAATGCCCATGGAGTTAGAAGAGTGCATCAGATCCCCTGGAACTACAGTTCCAGACAAGTTGTTAGTCACCACGTGGGTGCTAGGAACCAAATCCAGATAGATCCCCTGCAAGAGCTGCCAGTGCTCTTAATCACTAAACCATCTCTCAGCCCTAGAAGAAAAAAATTAATTACATTATATGGATATGTGTGTATGGCAGGGAACACATACCATGGCACGTGGACTGGGGTCAGAAGACAAGACTGCAATAATTGTTTTTCTCCTCCCACCATATAAGTACCATGGAATCAAACTCTGGTTGTAAGCAGCAAGTACCCTGCTCACTGAGCCACTTCACCAGCCCCCAGAAGACTTTTCATTTTATATACAAATTTGGAGGAAGTTTCAAGAACAGCATAAGGAATTCCATACACAATCTATGCAGATTAGCTAGGCAAGGTGGTCATGCCAGTAATCCCAGCACTGGAGTTAGGGCTGAGGCAGAAACATGGAAAGTCTGAAGTGAGCCTAGGCTACAGACCAAGAGTCTCTCTGAAGTAAATAAAATTTTCAAAAACTACAGATTCACTCACTGTTTAGACTGCTACACTGCAAACCTTTTAAATTCCAAAGGTCAAGCAAATGGGTACAATACCAAAGTACAGAAGGCCGGCCCAATTTCCTTATAGTAAGCCTCTCTCCTTTCCCTTCATTTTCACTCTTCTTAGTTCCACATGTCCACCCTCTAAGCTGGTGGGCATCCTCAGCCCTCAGTCCCATCATTCTGCCAACATTCCTCTTGCATTTCTCCAGGAACTCTCATCCTAACACAGCCTCAACACTGCTTCCTTCCTGCCTACTACTCTCAGCCTGTAAGCACAGAACATAGCATGCACAGAGAAAAAACACAAAGGAAGCCATATATACTGAGATACTGAGCTAATGAATTCAGTACAAAGAATATATATCTCAAGCTGGGCGTGGTGGTGCATGCCTTTAATCCTAGCACTCGGGAGGCAGAGGCAGGCAGATCTTTGTGAGTTCAAGGCCAGCCTGGTCTACAGAGCAAGTCAAGGACAGCCTGGGGCTACAGGGAGACCCTGTCTCAAAAAGACAAAAAAATAAAATGAAGCCGGGCGTGGTGGCGCACCCCTTTAATCCTAGCACTTGGGAGGCAGAGGCAGGCGGATCTTTGTGAGTTCAAGGCCAGCCTGGTCGACAGAGTGAGTTCCAGGACAGCTGGGACTACAGGGAGACCCTGTCTCAAAAAGACCAAAAAAATAAATAAATAAATAAATAAAAAATAAAATGAAATAAAATTTTTTTTAAATTAAAAAAAGAGAGAATATATATCTCACCACCACAGCTGGCTTCATCCTCATTTTCTAGGCTTCACATATAATTCCTATCTACTCCAAAAGGACATGAATTTACACAGGCTGTTCACTGAACAAACATCCTACAACTAGAATTCTAGAATTTATTTTTTTTTTGGTCTTTTTTTGAGACAGGGTCTCCCTGTAGCCCCAGCTGTCCTGGAACTCGCTCTGTAGACCAGGCCAGCCTTGAACTCACAAAGATTCGCCTGCCTCTGCCTCCCAAGTGCTAGGATTAAAGGTGTGCACCACCACGCCCACCTATACATATTTTTTTATTTTATGCATGAGTGTATTGTTAGCTCTTATGTAAGTGTGCTCATGTTGTGCAATGCCCGCAGAGATCAGAAGAGGGAGTTGGATCTGCTGGAACTGGAGCTACAGATAGTTATTAGCTGCCATGTGAGTGCTGGGATTTGAACCCAGGTCTTCTATAAGAGCAGCCAGTGCTTTTAACTTCTGAGCCATTTCTCAAACCCCCAATTTTTTTTCAGTTTTATTTATTGTGTGTATATGTGGAAGTCAGAGGACAATTTGTGGGAGTTGGTTTTCTCCTTCTAGAACCATGTTGAGTCCAAGGTATAGAACTCTGGTCATCATCCTTGGCAACAAATGCCTTCCTTTCTTTACCTGATGAACTATCTGGCTAGCCCTAAAATTTCCATAATGATTTCAACAAATTTTAAATTTCTCTTGGGAATTTTTTTTCTGCCTTCAATAGATCCAGGGAATGCTCTAATGAGATCTGATACCAAATTTTCATCAAGACTCCTAACCAGTTCTATTTGGCTAGTTTCTGTTGGGGGGCTGTTTTAAAAATATTTTTATCGCTGGGCGTGGTGACGCACACCTTTGATCCTAGCACTCTAGGGAGACAGAGGCAGGCAGATCTTTGTGAGTTCAAGGCCAGCCTGGTCTACAGAGCAAGTTCCAGGACAGCCGGGGCTACAGGGAGACCCTGTCTCGAAAAGACTCCCCCAAAAATTTATCATTTTTTATAAGTATACATGAATATATTACCTTCATGTATGTAAGTGCATTGATGTTGTACAACCAGATGGAGGTCAGATCTGACACCCTCTCCTGACCTCCATCTGGTTTAGAACCAGAATTACAGATGACTATTAAGTGCCATGTGGGTGCTGGGAATCCAACCCACAGGGTCCTTGGCAAGAGAAACCAGTGCTCTTAACTACTGAGCTATCTTTCCAGACTTGTTTTTTTTTTTAATTTTTTTTAATTTTATTTATTTCTGTATGTGTATGAATGTATTGTCTGCATGTGGGTTTGCGCACCCCTGTCGTGCAATGTCGCGGAGGTCAGAAGAGGGTATTGGATTCCCCTGGAACTGGAGTTCTCCTGGAATTGGAGTTTCAGACGGTTCTTGGCCGCCATGTGGGTGCTGGGGATCGAACCCAGGTCCTCTGTAAGAGCGGTCGGCGCTCTTAACCGCTAGGCCATCTCTCCAGCCCAGACTTGTTTTGTTTTTTAAAGATACAGCCTCACTATGAAGCTCAGACTGGCTTGAAACTCAATATATAGACCAGGCTGGCCTTGAACCAAGATTCTTCCTTCCTCAGCCTCAGGTAGATTTTTTTTTTTCTTTTTGGTATTTTTGAGACAGGGTCTCCCTATAGCTCTGCCTGTCCTAGAACTCACTCTGTAGACCAGGCTGGCCTTAAACTCACAGAGATCCACCTCCCTCTGCGTCCCAAGTGCTAGGATTAAAGGCATGTGCCACCTAGCCCGGCTTGCCTCAGCTAGAATTACAAACATGTACCACCATACCCAGCAAAACTACCTAACCACTTCTTATTTGGCAATTTTCAATCATTTGCATTACCTGAGTCATAGTGTCTAGTCTAGTTATTTTATTATTCCTTCTTCCACAGTTCAAGCAAATTACTGCTTGCTGACAGCTAAACAATGCAATAGTGATAGCATATAGGAAAAAGGTGACAACACAGAGTGCAGAGATTCCCACCCACTGAAGGCCTACAATGCTATTTATAAAGAATGAAGAACAAAGCCAGGATTGGTGACACACACCTATAATCCCAGCATTCAGGAGGCACACACAGAAGGAGTTCAGGTCGGCTTCAGCATATAGCAAATTTGAGACCAGTCTGGGCTCCTTGAGTCCCTATCTCAAAGAAAAACAGGCCGGGCGTGGTGGCGCACACCTTTAATCCTAGCACTTGGGAGGCAGAGGGAGGTGGATCTCTGTGAGTTCAAGGCCCGCCTGGTCTACATAGTGAGCTCCAGGCCAGCTGGGACTAAAGGGAGACCCTGACTCAAAAAGATAAAAACAAAACAACAACAAAAAAAAACAGAAGGGCAACTGGAGAAATGGCTCAGCAGTCAAGAGCACACAGTGCGTTTGGTTCCCAGCACCCATTATCAGGTGGCTCACAACTGCTTGTTAACTCCAGTTCCAGGAGATTCAATGAAGTCGGGTGTGTACACCCACACACATTTTCAAAGACAACAGAAAAATGCACCTGATAGATTACATAGCACCTATTACAACTGAAGTGCTGGGAGTCTCTCTCAGCCAAATTCTGTTAGAAAGCAACCAGCGGCATGCTCCATCAGAAAGTCAGAAGGAACTCAGTGCACAGAAGAACAAGGTGCTCTATAATGGGACTTCACTGTTGCTGGGATACACAAGAAAAATAATATGCCTGACTTTAAAGAAATTTAAAAGAAAAACGATACAGTTCTTAAAAATGGGTGCCCTAGTTTGCTTTTCTGTTACTGTGATAAACACCATGACCAAAAGCAGCTTGGAGAAAAGGGGCCTTATGTTAACTTACAGGTTATACTCCATCATCCAGGGAAGCCAATGCAGGGCACAAGCTATGAATGACCTGGATGTTCAGCTACCTTTCATTTTTTTGCCTTATTTTCATTTTATGTGTATGCATTTATTTCATACATGTATGTGAGTGCATCCATGTCATGTGATGTCCACGGAAGACCGAAGAGGGTATGAGATAACTGGAGTTACAGATGATTGTTAGCTGCCATGTAGGTGGGTGCTGAGATTCAAACCCAGGTCTTCTACAAGAACAGCCAGTGTTCTTAACAGCTGAGCCATCTCTCCAACCCCAGCCTCTGAGCTACCTTTCTTAAAAAGCCCAGGCCCATCTGCCTAGGAATGGCACTACCCAGAACAATTAGTCCCTGGGGAATAGGGACACGGTTACGAGCTGCTCTTCCAAAGGACCTGAATTCAATTCCCAGCAACCAAGTAAAGATAGCTCACAATTTCCTATAATTCCAACTCCAGGGGCTCCAACACCCTCTTCTGGCTTAGACAGACAGACCACACACATGGCACACACATGTACATGTAAATAATTTTTTTCTAATCTTAAAAAAAAAAAGAAAGAAAATGTCCCATGCACCAATCTAATGGAGGAATTCCCTCAGTTGAGGTTTTCTCTTCCCAGGTATGTCAAGCTGAAAACCAAGATTAGCCAGCACAATGGGTTTGGCAAAAGGTAAGTCCCACATCACTGATGGATTTTAGATGACACAAGACATGACTGTAGGTGACATACTGAATAACATCAAATTCCATGGCAGAATTACTTCCTTTCCAATTCTTTTCCTAAGTTTCAGAATCTGCTCTAGAGGAAGTCTCATAAACACTTGTCCATCAAAATACTTGTCCTCCAAAATACTTTTCCATCTTCCTTTTAGTTTTTTGTTGTTGTTATTGTGTTTTATTTTATTGGGGGAGGGGGACAGGATTTCACTACACAGCCCTACCTGGCCTGGAAGTCCCTTTGTCAACTAGGCTGATCTCCCAAGTGCTGGGATTATAGGTGTGTAACACCATACCAGGCTAATTTTTCTTTTTAACAAAGGGAAAAAAGTCTCCAGAACCTCCATGAACAAGTATTATTCTATTTGCTGAGAGCAGCCTTCCTGTTATGAGAATGAGCTCAGGAATAAAATGGGCCAGAGTTGATACCATTCTTAGGTAAATGGCTTAATTAATAAAAAGGAAATGGCTAAGTTATAAAAAGCAAGGTCTCAGCCAGGCCTGGTGGCGCACGCCTTTAATCCCAATATCAGGAGGCAGAGGCAGGGGGATCTCTGTGAGTTCAAGGCCAGCCTGGTCTACGTAGTAAGTTCCAGGACAGCTGGGGCTACAGGGAGACCTTGTCTCAAAAAGACCAAAGGGGGAAAAATGTGTGTGTGTATATAAATATATATATATATACATACATACCAAAATATATTTGTTCCATCTAACTGTATCAGGCCCTCCACCATGCTATGATGCAGCAAGATGCTCCCTCACCATACTCTAGGCATATGTTGTACAATACTCTTAGATGCCAGGTGTGGTGGTGCATGCCTTTAGTCTCAGTACTTGGTATATTAATTTTGTTGTAATTATTTTAGGTAAGAGGTAAAAAAGTGAGTCAATATTAAGAAAAGCATAAAGTGTAAAAGCATAAACTGTTTCAATCCAAAACCAACTCACCAAGACTGGGCTAAACTACCCAGAAATAAATACTTTTCCTACTGGTCAAAAAAACTGAGTTTAGGGCCTGGAGAGAGTTAAGAGTACTGGTTGCTCTTGCACAGGACCCAGGCTCGGTTCCCAGCACCCACATGGCCCCTAAATGACCATCTGTAACTCTAGTTCCAAGGGGTCTGCCACCCTCATCTGGCCTCCACAGGCACTGCACACATAGGTGCAACTTACATACATGCTGGCAAGATACTTACAAACATAAAATAATTTTTTTTTTAAAGCCAGAATTAGATTCTATCCATTTCTTTTTGTTGTTGTTGTTGTTCTTGTTCTTTTTGAGACAGGGTCTCCCCGTAGACAGGGTGGCCTTAAACTCACAGAAATCCACCTGCATCTGCCTGTGCCTCCCAAGTACTGGGATTAAAGGCGTTTGCCACCATGCCTGGCCAATTGCTTTTCTTTTGTTGGTTTTGTTTTATTGAGCTACCCTCAAATGTGATATGTAGCAGCTAAAATGACTTCGAATTCTGCTGTTCTTGCCTCTACTTCTCCACTGCTAGGATTACAGGTATGCACTCCAATGGCTGGTTTATGCAGCACTGGAGAACCACCCAGGGCTATGTGCATTCTAGACAAGCACTCTACCAAGTGAATTACATCTTCACTATAACTCAAGATTCCTTCCACTGGAGCTCCAGGCAAGATGAAGGCATATGACAGGTTCAACCTCTCCTTGCACTTCCTCTTCCTATACTGCTTCTCTCCAACCCAGGCTTCAGATAATCTGCACCAACAGTTCTGGAGGACTAAGAGTTCTCACGGCCCACTGGCACCCCCATGAGAAGCACCTAGGGTACCAGCCAACTGACCTTCAGGGCTTTGAAGATAACCCCTGGGTGCCGGGGAGACCTGGTGGTGTTGTTCTCTAGTAGCTGCTCCAAAGCACGCCGAAGCCCAGAGAAGTCTGTTGGGGGGTTGTAGGTCCTCGTTCCTTTGTAGTGAATGGAGCTGAAGGCTTCAGGAAAGCGACCCAATTTCCGGAACCGGTCCTGGATGAGCTTCTCTGGTGCCTCTGAGGGGTGATCTGCATAAGCAGAAACAGGAACATGGGCACAAGTGCCTTTCTTGAAAACAAGTCACCTATATTTCACTGCATAATTTCAGATCAGTTCCACGCAACATATATAAAAAGCACATACACAGAGCAGCTAGTATGCTGCTAAAATTTCAGCAATAGATTGGCCTTGACTGGAAAGGAGCAAGGACATGACACTGTAAGGTCGTAAGCCCACCTAAGTCAGGGATTTTCCAGGAAACCAACTGAGGTAGTTCAAAGTTGCTGCAATATCCTGCAATATCCTGCAGTATCCTACTGATACTGGTAACAAGCCTCAGTTTATCTCAAGATGCTTCTACTGGGCCAGGCGTGGTGGCGCACGCCTTTAATCCTAGCACTTGGGAGGCAGAGGCAGGCGGATCTTTGTGAGTTCAAGGTCAGCCTGGTCTACAGAGTGAGTTCCAGGATAGCTGGGGCTACAGGGAACCCTGTCTCAAAAAGAAAAAAAAAAAAAAAAAAAAAAAAAATGCTTCTACTGATACCAGCCACAGACCTAGCCATGCCTTAATCATCCCCCATGTCCTCACTCCCACCTCCTTGTAAACTCACTTCTTTGTGTGCTTGGGTATAAAACTGCCATTCTGCTGGGCGTGGTGGTACACACCTTTAATCCTAGCACTCAGGAGGCAGAGGCAGGTAGATCTTTGTAAATTCAAGGCCACCCTGGTCTACAGAGTGAGTTCCAGGCCAGCCAGAGTGACAGGGAAATCCTGTCTCAAAAAGAACAAAAAAAATAAATAAATAAAATAAAAAAACTGCCATTCTGGGGACATTCTAAAGCTGGTCATCCTAATCCCGACACAGACAGGCCAGCCGCCATGCCTGAAACAAACTCAACTTCCTTTTATCAGTCCTGAGATTTTCTCCTCTTTGTGCCAAGTCTCCTCTCAAAATGAACCTAACAGACACAGCCCAGCATGTCATAAACTGGTACCAGTTACATACATGTAATGCATTACCCTACATGTTTGTATATGATGTGCACTTTTCTGTATGTTCACTATGCTTCAAAGAAGAATCTTGAAAAGAATTCATTACGGGGCTGGTGAGATGGCTCAGCAGGCAAAGACACTTACTGTGAATGAAGACTGACAACCTGAATTTGATCCCCTGAACCCACAGGGTGGAGGGAGAGTAAATTCCCCCAAGTTGTCCTCTAACCTCCACACATGTGCCTTGGAGCACACCATGCACACATGCACAAAATAAATAAATGTAATTAAAAATAAAATAATCTGGCTGGGCGTGGTGGCCCACGCCTTTAATCCCAGCAATCAGGAGGCAAAGGAAGGTGGATCTCTGTGAGTTCAAAGCCAGCCTGGTCTACATAGTGAGTTCCAGGACAGCTGGGGCTGTAGGGAAGCTCTGTCTCAAAAAGATAATAATAATAATAATAATAATAATAAATTAAATAATGAGGGTTTTTTTTAAAAAAGGATTCATTCTAAGAAAAATATAGGCATGTCAAAGCAGAAAGGGAGAGACAAATATGGCCTCAGTGTCCTCCTAATCTAAGAAATAAATACATGGTTCAATCAAGGTTCACCCTTTGAGCCAACATCATATGTATCCAGTTCTGAGATTACTTAATATACTATCTGTCTTTGTTATGGTATACACTGAGGGGGAAACACCTATTCTTTTTAACAACTGGAAAGTTTTCTACCCTGTAGGCATTTTTGTGGGGTTTTTTTGTCTTTTTGAGACAGGGTCTCCCTTTAGTCCCAGCTGCCCTGGAGCTCACTATGTAGACCAGACTGGCTTTGAACTCACAGATCCACCTGCCTCTGCCTCCTGAGTGCTGGGATTAAAGGCGTACGCCACCATGCCCAACAGAAACTTCTTTTAATATTTTAATAAAATAACTAATACTGAAGATAATTTGGAAGACTAGTAATTAAAGAGCAGTTCTCATAATTCTGCACCTGTTCCCTACACGTAGCTCATCCTGGGATTCTGAAAGGTAAGGAAGTGCTAATCAGTGGCTTCTCCAAAAGCCACCCAAGAACCAGTCCCTTCCCTTCCTTCCAACATCACTGCATGCTTGTGGCTGCAAGCGCACCTCTGTATAACAAAAATTCAGGCTGAACATCCCAAATTGAACATTCAAAGTCAGAAATGCTTCAAATTCTAAGCCTTTCTGAACATAAAATTTCAAAGCATTTCAGATTTTAAACGCAGGATGCTGCTTTCACAAAGCCCTTGCAAACATTCCAAAAGACTAAGTTTTCAAGTCTACTTCTAGTCCCAAGCAGTTTGACTAATATCCAACCTGTAATTCACTTTCCCATTAAATTCCAACCTTGCACTCCTCTACCCAGAAAAGCAAGTATCAAACAAGAAATCAGAAACTCCACAAAAGTTCTGAGTACTATCAATTTGCCCACATTTGGGACCCTGTCGACCCTGATGTCCTAGTTCCTTCTTAAGGTTTCAAGAAGCTCTGTTCCTCCAGAAAAACCTCTGGACTTAGTAGTTAGACCACTGTGATTGAAACCCCCAATTTTGCTAGGACCTCCTCAGCAACATAATGCAAGCAGCTGAATTCACTTTCCTTGTCTGTTAAATGTGACTGCTACTGACTGGGATAAAGAAGAAAGCTATAGTTAACATTAAAACATGCTGGGTGTGGTGGTGCACGCCTTTAATCCTAGCTCTGGGGAGGCAGAGGCAGGCGGATCTCTGCGAGTTCAAGGCCAGCCTGGTCTACATAGTGAGCTCCAGGCCAGCTGGGACTAAAGGGAGACCCTGTCTCAAAAAGACAAAATAAATAAATAAATAAATAAATAAAAGAACAGAGCATAGCAAAAAGCAAAAATTTGACTTCTGAGGGCCTGGTTATTTCAAAGTCCTGAGCTGACAATTATAACCTACACTCAAAAGCTATAAAGACCCAGAGTAGCATAGAAACCAACATGAGTCAGGATTGCTCACCTCCTAACCTTCCTCATCGTCAATGTTATTGAGTCTCTTCTCCACTCTCCCAGGTCATAAGTCACTGCGGCCATGGCAATCAACTGCTCCCCAAACCATGAAGACAACCACTCTTGTGGCCCAACTTGTCCCCAAATCCTCTTACTGCCACTGTTCTGACCCAGTCCCCATGTCTCCCACCTGAGTATCATGAAAACTTATGACAAAACTTTCAAACTCCAGGCATCCCCCTCTACTTCATATTGCAACAAGCTACTGAGGGAGGCTTTGAAAATACAGGTCTGACATCATATAGCTCTCTGCACAAGATCTTTCAGGGAACTGAGCCAAGGCACCATTGGTCTGAACCAAGTATTTCCAACACTGCCTCCTCCACAAACTAGCTATGTGTCAGACAGACCAACTCTTCATTCATTCACTCAGCATACATCTGTGTATCAAACATTCATCCAGCAGGGCATGGTGGCACATGCCATTAATCCCAGCACTTGGGAGGCAGAGGCAGGCGGATCTCTGTGAGTTCAAGGCCAGCCTGGTCTACAGAGTGAGCTCCAGGCCAGCTGGGACTAAAAACCCTGTCTCAAAAATACCAACCCCCCCCACCAAAAAAATTCATCTGGGTTCTTTAAGATGCAGGAGTGATATCTGTGTACAAAGGTATATATTAAAAGTCAAAAGTCGGGGCTGGAGAAATGGCCTAGCGGTTAGAGCGCCGACTGCTCTTGCAGAGGACCAGGTTCGATCCCCAGCACCCACATGGCAGCTGAGAACTGTCTTTAACTCTAGTTCCAAGGGAATCCGACACCCTTCTGAGTACCTGTGGCATTGCACGACATGGGTGCACAAACCTACATGCAGACAGTACACTCATACACATAAAAAAAAAAAAAAGAAAAAAAAAAACAAAAAAAACAATAAAAAAAAAAAAAAATCAATGAATCCAAAAGTTGGTTCTTTGAAAGAATAAACAAGATAGACAGACCTCTAGCCCAGTTAACCAAAAGAAAGAAGGANAAAAAAAAAAAAAAAAAAAAAAAAGAAAGTGATATATTTCAAATAATATGTAACTATTATTGTAATAGATTTCTTTATTCTAAACCATCCTTGGTTCCCAGAATAAACCTTATTTTTTAAAAAAATGCAGTAGTGAATAGAGTGGACAAAGCTCCTGCCTTCATTTTCTTTCCATTCTTATAGAAAAGACCAACATAAACACAGACTTCAGATGAGACAGGTGTGGGTGATCGGGTGAGACTGCCAGCATTAGGGTGCAAGAAGGAAGGTCAGGAAAGGCTGTGGCTGGTCAGAATTAGGTCTGAGGTATACTGGCTAACAGGAGCAAAGTGATCATCACAGAGAGCGCATGCAAAAGCGGGAACATGAAAAAAGTGGAATAGTTAGTGGGGAATGAGTGTCTGTCTGTCTGTCTGTGCTTACATTCATGTATTTCCACACATGATGGGGAGAGAGTGGTAAACTAGTTGTCAGGTTTAGAAAACACATTTAGGAGCTCAAATTACATTTGATTTATTTTTGGTTTTGTGACAAGGTCCCACTGGGCTTCAGGCTGGTCTCAAACTTGAAATCCTCCTGCCTCAGCCTTCTAAGGCCAGGATGATAAGCATCTGTGCTCCTACCCGGATATAAGATTATCTTTTTTCCCTCTTTTGTAGATTTGTGATATGGTCTCAGGTAGCCTAGGCTTACTGCTGTGTAGTAGAGGCTGCCTTGAACTCCAAATCCTCCTGGATCCACCTCCCAAGTGCTGAGATGAAAAACATGTATCACCATGTCTGGCTTGGATTGCATTTTGATGTAGTTGAAAGCAAGCAGGAATATCACAAGTTAGGATATCTAAATTATAAATGAAGCTTTCGATTCAAGAGAGCACTCTGGATGGCAGGTAGAGAATGCATCCAAGGGCTGATGCTGGAGTTTAGGAGGATACTGAAGAACCAGCAGCAGTTTCCTGAGCCACACCCTGCTCTGTGAAGCCACAAGGGCTTCTTTTCCTCCTCTCCCTAGCCAAGACTCAGCATGCAGACAAGACTTCCTCTTTCCAAGATTCCACCAGGAAGTGTTCCTCCTCTGCATTCCCATAGCTCCAGTGTCTACATGTGCACTTGGAACACTTGGGTGGTCTCCTCAATTAGAGGGAGACCTATTCAAATGTGGGGCTATTTTTAGCTCTATGCTTTTAATGCCAAGGGTACTTTCTTGACTGAATGAACACATCAATAGCATAACTGTTTTAGGGACCAGACTACTATCCCCACTACATCCAGTCACTACTACTGTACCACTGTGCCCACTTCTCCCAATTCTGTGATGATTTTGCTCTGTACTTCTCTAAGAAAAGAGAAACAAGAAGACAAAACACACACAGATACACTCTCAGCACATCTACCTTACTTATAACCAGTGTCCATACACTACACTCTTCTCCTATAGATATGTATGATCAACCTCCACCTGTGTACGACTCCAGCTATTCCTGCTCTTTTGCTTTTTCATTTTTGCTTTGAGATAGGATCTCACTATGTAGACTAGGCTGGCCTGAAACTGGCAGCAATCATCCTGACTTTGCTTCCCAGAGTGCTGGGATCACAGCTGTTTACCACCACATTCGGCATTTGTTCTTTTTTTTTTCTTGCAGTGCTGGGGATTCACACTTCAAGCATGCGAGGCACCTCACCTCTTTCTTTCATCTGCCTTACTCCCTTTCTAATGAATCATTCTCATCAGTACACCAATGTCTTAATTTTTTTTTTTTTTTGGTCTTTTTGAAACAGGGTCTCTTTGTAGCCCCAGCTGCCTGGAACTCACTCTGTAGAACAGGCTAGCCTTGAACTCACAGAGATCTGCCTGCCTCTGCCTCCCGAGTGCTGAGATTAAAGGCTTGCACTACCACACCCAGCCAAAGTCTTAATTTTAAAAGGGAAAGTTCTTTGAAATTCCACATGAGCCACCAGCTACCACTTCATTGTTCTGCTTCCCTTTATAGAACTCTTTCTAAGAGTGCAACATACGTCATTTCTCTCCTCCTGCCTTCTCCCTCCCCTTCCCCCTGTTTTTTTGAGACAAGGTTCATGTAGCCTAGGCTGGCCTAAACTCATTATGTAGCTAAGGATGGCCTTGAGCTCCACTTCTTAAACACTGGGATTATAGGTATCCATGCACCACCAAACTAAGCTTTTTTAATGATGATTGTGACAGGCTCTCATTACATAGCCCAGGCTTGTCTCAAATTCCCAGTTCTTCTGCCTCAGCTTCCTGAATGCTGGGATTCCAGCCATGAACCACCACATCTGGCTCTATTCTCCTGATCCCACTCTGACCAAGCTTTCACTCTCACTATCCCAGAAACAGGCCTTATCCAGATTTCCAAAGACCTAAATTCACTAGCAATTCTCAAGCCTTGCCAGAGTTGATCAATCTAAGCATCTTGGAATACTGTCTTAATCTTGTCTATAGGCAAAAGTTTTTGGGGCATTCTACCACCAGCAACATACCAGAGGCCATCTCCTTGTACCCAGAAAGGTTACTGTGACACAGCACATGAAAAGACACCTCCTTGTACCCAGAAAGGTCAATCTGTGACACAGCACCCATCTACTCACCAGACCCCAGTAGTTGAGTGTGCACAGTCTCATGGAAAATAATAACTGCAGGGCCCAGGGTGGATAAGGGGACATCCAGGCCACAGCGAGCAGTGGTAGCCTTGAGCTCCTTGGTAAAGTGCTTCAGATAAGCTTCCGAGGCATCCCCAAGGAATTTGAAGAGGTCATTATGCAGCCGGTCTGCATGAGTTCGATAGATGACCAGGTCTGAGATGGCCAGGACCTTTAGTAGCAGCCGTGTTCTCTGGCTTAGATTCACGGTAGCCCCCAAGAGTCCTTCCGTGTCTATCACTGTTACTTTGTGGACTGGGTCATAGGCTGCCCACACTCCCACAGTGCAGGACTCCTGAGCAGGGGACGTTTTGAAGACTTCCCGGCCATAGAAGAAAGTGTGGTTGAGGGTATGAGACTTTCCATCACCAGTATTTCCAAAAATGGAAACCACCTTCAGGTGCTGATCAGGTTTACAGTCCAATTTCCTAATAAAGTCCTCTTCATTTGTTACCTTCAAAAAAAAAAGGGGGGGGTAGACAATAAACTACGGAAACCACATAACTAGCATCTCCAAAGACAATCGCTTCCCAGGGTCAAGGACCTTTGTCTAACTAGTCAAGAGGGTAAGAAGAGAAGTCCCAGAAAAGAGCTCCCACCCTTAGAAAACAGCTCACAAGATTCTCCGAGACCTGCCTCAGTCAGCATAAGATCTTGGTAGTCATAAAAGACCTAAAACTACAAAATTCTTAAAAGAAGACATGCTGGAAGTGGTGGTGCATGCCTTTAATCCCAGCACTAAGGAGGCAGAGGCAGGAGATCTCTGCGAGTTCAAGGCCAGCCTGGTCTACAGAGTGAGCTCCAGGCCAGGTAGGACTAAAGGGAGACCCTGTCTCAAAAATACAAAAAAAAAAAAAAGAAGCTAGAAGTTGATCAGGGTGGTATACACCTTTAATCCCAATAGAGCCCCACATTTGTCTTTTTAAAAAATATATTAAAAAATTAAAAAAAAAATTTTTTTTTTATTTTGGGTGGGGTGGATGCGTGCATGCCTTTACTCCCATCATCAGCAGGCAGACGGCAGGCTGGATCTCTCTAAGTTAAATTCCCAGCCTGGTCTACATAGATCGGGTTCCAGGGCTACAGGAAGACCCTGTCTCAAAAGACCAAAAAAAAAAAAAGAGATGCATCATTTTATTAGTCATTATTAGAGAAATTGCAATCAAAATAATGAGTTATCCACTTGTTTTTATTTATTTATTTCACATTATGTGTATGAAGTATTGTCTGACTGCAGAGTCTGATGTGCCACCAATGACATGCAACCCAACAGCGGAGGTCAGAACGGAAAAAATGGTGTCGGACCTCCCCTGGAACTGAGAAGCTTCTCCTGAATTGGCAAGTTTCAGACGAGCTCTCTGGCCAGCCATGTGGATGCTGTGTTGATCGAACCCGGATCCTATGCAAGAGCGCGTCGCGCTAACTTAACTGCCAGGCCCATCTCGCCACACCGAGTTTCCTATTCTTATCCTTTTTTTAAATTAAAAAAGAAAGATGGCTTACAATCTAAAAAAGGACAATTATAGTCCGGGCGTGGTCGCTGGCGCCCTTTTCCTTAAGTCCTTGAACGCAGGGCGTGGAGGGGCTGAGGACCGGTAGAATACCTTTTGAGTTCAAGGCCCCTGTGTCTACAGAGTGAGATTCCAGGACAGCTGAGGCTAAGGAGACCCTGCTCAAAAGACCAAAAAAAAAAAAAAAAAAAAAGACAATTATTGGGGCTGGAGAGAAGGCTAACAGTTAAGAACACCAGCTGCTCAAAGGATCTGGGTTTGATTCCCAGTACCCACATGACAGCTAACAACTTCTGTAATTCCAGTTCCAAGGGAATACAATGCCCTCTTCTGACCTCCGAGAGCACTGAATAACATGGGTGCACTTAGATGTATGCAGATAATACACTCAAACATTTAAAAATATTAAAAATTAAAAAAAAAAATTGAGGTCTTTTTAAGACAGGATCTCCCTATATCCCCAGCTGGCCTAGAACTCAAAATGTGGACCCAGCAGGCTTTGAACACACAGAGATCTGCCTGCCTCTGCCTCCCAAATGCTGGGATTAAAGGCATGTACCACCACAACCAGCTCAAAAATAACTTTTTTTTTTTTGGTCTTTTTGAAACCGGGTCTCCCTTTAGTTCCAGCTGGCCTGGAGCTGGTTAGGTAGACCAGGCTGGCCTTGAACCCCCAGAGATCCGCCTGCCTCTGCCTCCGGAATGCTGGGATTAAAGGCATGTCACCACGCCTGGCATAATACATATATTTTTTAAATACAAGTATGGGGCTCTAGAGATGGCTCAGGAGTTCAGAACACTGGCTCCACTTACAGAGGACCTGGGTTCAGTTCCCAGAACCTGTCTGAAACTCCAGTTCCAGGGGAAACCAATGCTCTCTTCTGACCTCATGGGTACTGCATGATACAGATGCACTTACATACATGTAGGCAATACACTCATACATATAAAAGATGAAAATAATAAAAATAAAATAAAAAGACAAGTGTTTGCAAAGATGTAGAGAAACTGTAATTATGCAGGGATATAGAACACAGTCACTCTGAAAAACAGTATGGCATTTCCTCAAGTCATCTGTAAGCCAGATATGGTGACATATGGCTATAATCCTAGCAAGTAGGGAGGCTGAGATGGGAAAAACACAAGTTGGAGGTTGGCCTGGACTATGTAGTAAAATCCCATTTCAAAAAATAAGTTATATGCAGAGTTTCCAAATGAGTCTGAAATTTTATTCCTCAGTATACATCCAATAGAGCTGAAAACATGTCTACACAAAACCTGTCTGTGCGTGAGTATGAAGAGCAGTATTAGCCATGCCATCCAAAAACTGTATACAGCCTAAATGCCTATCAAATGATGAATGCACAAAGAAAATGTGACATATATCCAAACACTGAATAAAAAGGTACATTCAGCCATAACAAGGTAAAAGGGGTGAGCTGGAGCCATGGCTCACAGGAAGAACACACATTGCTCTTGCAGAGGATCCAAGTTTCATTTTCAGCACCCACACAGAGAGCTTAACAGCAGCTTTTAACTCCAGTTCCTGGGTATTTAACACCCTATTCTGGCCTGTGGGGGTGTCTGCACATGAATGAATGCATCCTGAGTGCATGCAACACCCACAAACACACACCCCGCCCCCCACCCCCCACCCCACAGAGAAATCAGAGAACTTAATTCTCTCTTTTCACCATGTGATTCCCAGGCAAGCGCCTTTACCCAGGTCAGGTCTTGTATACCCATTCCTCCTTTCTAGTCTTCCTAAATCTCTGCTCACTGATCTTCAGAGGGGGTTGAAAATAATACAGACTATATATTCCATTGTTGGAAAATAATGTGCACTGTATTGAAGTAATGTCTACTGGCCTAAGAATTAGTTTGAGTTTTTTGTTTTGTCTTGTCTTTTTGAGACAGGGTCTCCCTGTAGCCCCAGCTGGCCTGGAACTCACTCCGTAGACCAGTCTGGCCTTGAACTCAAAGAAATCCACCTGCCTCTGCCTCCCAAGTGCTAGGATTAAAGGTGTGCACCACCACACCCAGCTTTTTTTTTTTTCTTTTTTTGGTCCCAGTTTGAGTTTTTTAACTATACTGTTTCTATACTGACATGTTTCAATTGGTTAGGAAAAGCATGAGACCAGCTTGCAGAAGGAATTACACATCTCAAAGATTCCACTGCAAAATGTACCCTTAATCATTCCAATTACTTTTCAGTGGGGAAAAATGATGATGGTATATTTTTCTTTCATTTCAAAACCTTTTATTGAAAGAATTAGAGAAGTAGGGGGTGGAGAGATGGCTCAAAAGTTAAGAGCACTGGCTGCTCTTGCAGAGGACCCAGGTTTGATTCCCAGCACCTACATGGAGACTAACAATGGTCTGCAACTCCAGTCCCAAGGGATCCAATGTCCTCTTCGGGCCTCCATGGACATTGCATGGCAATACACTCATAGACATAAAAAAATTTTTTTTTAATTAGAAAGTATCTGAAATTAATATAGTCACATTCCTCTTAAAGACATTAAAGTGCTTTCCAGTTATAATTAAAAATTTGCTGGGTGTGGTAATGTATGCATTTAATTCCAGCACTTGGGAGACAGGGAGACCCTGTCTCAAAAAGACCTTAAAAAAAAAAAAGGGCCAGGGGTGATGGCGCACGCCTTTAATCCTAGCACTTGGGAGGCAGAGGCAGGCAGATCTCTGTGAGTTCAAGGCCAGCCTGGTCTACAGAGCGAGTTCCAGGACAGCTGGGGCTACCGGGAGACCCTACCTTGAAAAGACCAAAAAAAAAAAAAAAAGCCCCCTACCATAACAGGTTAAAGAACATTGCAGGAGTACAAGTACTTGCCACCAACCCTGGTGACGAGAATTCCATCCTGAGGGCCCACATGATAGGAGAGAACTGATTCCCACAAGTTGTCCTCTGATGTTCACATCTCCCCTACCCCGCCAACACACAGATATGTATACACACACATAAATGCAATTTCTAAATTGCACACCTGCAGGGGCCAGGTGTGATAGTGAATGCTTTTAGTCCCAGCAAGGGGGAGGCAGAGACGGATGTATCTCTGGCCAGCCTAGTCTACATAGTGAGTTCCAGGCCAGCTGGGGCTACAGGGAGACCCTGTCTCGAAAAGACCAAAAAAAAAAAGAACACTAGACTCTTCATTAAAAGCCACCCCAAAAAGAAGAGGAAAAAGCCAGTAGGAGCTAGACTGGTCCTTCAGAAGCTGCTTAGGATCCCTACTCAGATGACAGACCTGGGAGTCAACACATCTCCAAACAGGCCTACTTTACCTAAAGGAGTAATAAACCTTTATACCAGAATTTTCCAGCCATCCGAATAAAAAAACAAAACACCTTTTTGATTCAAGTGTCTGCTAACTTGATAGAGAACACAGAGAGATGGAGATAGACCATGGAGCATAAGCACAATAAGCCTTCTTTAATCTCATTAAGATGGCAAACCACTCATTAATGATGTGACTACAGTTATATATATATTTTTTAATTTTATTTATTTTGTATGTGTATGAATGTACTGTCTGCATGTAGGTTTGTGCACCCGTGTCGTGCAATGCCGAGGAGGTCAGAAGAGGGTGTCGGATTCCCCTGGAACTAGAGTTCTCCTGGAGTTGGAGTTACAGACGGTTCTCAGCCGCCATGTGGGTGCTGGGGATCGAACCCGGGTCCTCTGCAAGAGCGGTCGGCGCTCTCTTGGCCGCCTGTAACTCCAATTCCAGGAGAACTCCACTTCCAGGGGAATCCGACACCCTCTTCTGACCTCCGCGGCATTGCACGATACGGGCGCACAAACCTACATGCAGACAGTACATTCATACACATACAGAAATAAAATTTTTCAAAAAATTAAAAAAATAAATAAAAGCCTTAGTGCTGGTGATACCAACAGCCCACTGAATGCCTCCACAACAACAGGGCTAGGCACCAGATTATAGAGCACAGGACCATGTTTGTTTTATCTTTGCATGCACAGCACTTAGGACACAGCCTTGTGTGCCAGGCTATCTAGTGACAGAATAAATGAGTGACTGGATGCCAGACACTGCTAGAAACTTTAATCATTTTCCCCCACCATACATCTTTCAACAAGCAGCACTTGATAAACTTGTACATCGGCCACATAACTAGCAGATAACCCTGAGAAACAAGCAAAAATCCAAAAGCTGGGCATCTTGGAGCATACCTGCAATCCCTGTATTCAGGAGGCTATAAGTAAGGAAGATCACAAATTCAAGACTAGGTTGGGCTACATAGCAAGATTCTATCTTTTTTTTTTTGGTCTTTTCGAGACAGGGTCTCCCTGTAGTCCCAGCTGTCCTGGAACTCGCTCTGTAGACCAGGCTGGCCTTGAACTCGCAAAGATCCACCTGCCTCTGCCTCCCAAGTGCTAGGATTAAAGGCATACACCACCACTCCCGGCCAAGATTCTATCTTAAAATATTAAATTAGCACCAGATGTGGTGGCCCATATCTTTAATCCTAGCACTTGGGAAGCGGAGACCAGGTGGCTCTCTGTGAGATTGAGGCCTGACTGGTCTCCATAGGAAGTTCCAGGTCAGCTGTGGCTACAGGGAAAGCCTGTCTCAAAAAGACTAAAGAATCGCCAGGTGTTATGGCACACGCCTTTAATCCTAGCACTTGGGAGGCAGAGGTAGGTGGATCTTTATGAGTTCAAGGCCAGCCTGGTCTACAGAGCGAATTCCAGGATAGCTAGATCTACAGGGAGACCCTGTCTCGAAAAGAAAAAAAAAAAAAAAAAGACTAAAACATTAAATTAGCTGCATGTCGTGGCACATACTTTTAGTCCCACCAAATGGAAGGCATAGGCAGGCCAGTCTCTATCAAGGCCAGCCTGGTCTACATAGTGAGTTTCAGGCCAGCTGGGGGTACAGGGATACCCTTCTCAAAAGAAAATTTTTTTTTGGTTTTTTTCAAGACAGGGTCTCAAAAAAGACAAAAATAAATAAATAAAGGTAACACAGAGCAGCCCATTTTGGACCTGTTATTCAGCCAGTCTGGTCAAGTTGCTAAGGTGGCCAGCAAGATACAAACAAAAGCTCCACAAACCTCTACCAGCAAGGAGTCAGCTAAGGTCACGGTAGCCAGCTGGAAGAGCCATCTACTTTCTCAAGCAGTCCTGAGCAGTCCTGTGCCAGAGAAGATGAGGCCTGGGGATTGTATCTCCCAAGAAAATCTATCCCTAATGTACGTGTTAACCCACAAAGAGCAACTGCTATCCAGAGTATCTGAGAGCAGGCATATAGCAGCCTTTAGTATAATATTGTTTCTATAGATTCATATTGTGTATTCACCAAAAGATTACATAATATGTAAATAAGCTAGGCATACTGGCACATCCCTGTAATGGCAATACTCAGGAGGCGAAGGGAGGAACATCATGAGCTACACAGACAGTTCTGGGCTAGCCTGGACAACATAGTAAGACCACGCTTCTCAAAAATCAAAACAGTAGCACACACATACACACACACTATATATTTTATAGATAGATAGATAGATAGATAGATAGATAGATAGATAGATAGATAGATGAAACTAAAATGGTCTCTGTAGACATCTGGGAATATTACTTGACTTTAGTGTCCTGGAATACATTAAATACATGTGCTCACATGTTCGGTCCAGAAACAAAACTCAAGAGAAAGAACTCAAAGCTCTTGGCTGATCTGTTCTGTCTCCTAATAAGCTACAATTATTTAGCAGATACTGATTTTTTTTTTTTTTTGGNTTTTTTTTTTCTTTTGGTCTTTTTGAGACAGTGTCTCCCTGTAGTCCCAGCTGTCCTGGAACTCACTCTGTAAACCAGGCTGGCCTTGAACTCACAAAGATCAACCTACCTCAGCCTCCCAAGTGCTAGGATTAAAGGCGTGCATCTCCACGCCCAGCCAGGAATATGTATTCTTAAACACTGAGCCATCTCTCCAACCCTCTACAAATGATTTTTATTTTGTTGGTTTCTGGTTCATTTTGCTTTCTTTCCCTTTTTCACTGAGCTCCAAGTTAGAAAGAGAACCAAAGAAACCAAGCAACAGTCTCACTGTAATCAAAGACCCGTATCCCAAAACAGAAGCAGAACTTGACTAGAGTCAACAGGCACACATTGAGCTCATCCCGTGTCTAGCACTGACCTAACAATGACAGACCACACAGGTATAGACTGACAGAAATGTTTTTCTGTTCATGGTCTAATTTTCTTTTTTTTTTTTTTTTTAATTTTTTTAAAATTTTATTTTATTTTCTTTATTTATGTGTATGAATGTACTGTCTGCATGTAGGTTTGTGCACCCATGTAGTGCAATGCCTCGGAGGTCAGAAGAGGGTGTCGGATTCCCCTGGAACTGGAGCTCTCCTGGAATTGAGTTACAGACGGTTCTCAGCTGCCATGTGGGTGCTGGGGATTGAACCTGGGTCCTCTGCAAGAGCAGTTGGCGCTCTTAACCACTAGGCCATCTCTCCAGCCCTTCATGGTCTAATTTTCAAATAGCACCTTACTAAAACTATGTCAAACAGATCAATGGCCAGTCTATTTTCTTTTTTTTTTCTTTTTGAGACAGGGTCTCCCTTTAGCCTCAGCTAGCCTGGAGCTTGCTACTAGACCAGGCTGGACTTGAACTCAGAGATCCTCCTGCCTTTGCCTCCCAAGTGCTGGGATTAAAGGTGTGTACCACACCCAGCAGCTGGAAAATAAAGTCTAAATGATAAAAGAAAGTTCCATTCCAATAACAAATCCCTATGATCTGGAAGTAATGGTGCACGCCTTTAATCCTAGCACTTGGGAGGCAGAGGCAGGGGGATCTTTGTGAGTTCAAGGCCAGCCTGCTCTACAGAGTGAGTTCCAGGCCAGCTGGGGCTACAGGGAGACCCTGTCTCGAAAATACCTAAAAAATAAAATAAATAAATAAATAAATAAATAAATAAATAAATAAATAAAGTAGAACACAATACAGAAGATCTGGATGCTATATTCCCTTCAAGGGAATGAACATATTGGCATGACTGAGGATTTGCCCAAGCCAACTTCACTGATGTAAGGACAATCTTGAAGAGATTTAACTGTTTCCACACAAATAAAATGGGGAAAACATCATCTACTATACATTTTTTAATGCCATGGTGGTGATTTTGACTGGATCTAGAAGAAACACCTCCAGATGTGTCTGAGAACATATTTCTAGAGAAATTTAAATAAAAAGCAAAGACCCACCCTGAATTTGGGGGCCATTATCCCACAGGCAATAGTTCTGGGTTGAATAAAAAAGAAAAAAAAATGGAACAATTTAAATAAAAATTTTAAAAGGCCAGGCAGCAAGGCATGGTGGTGCCCACATTTAATCCCAGCACTTGGGAGGCAGAGGGAGCCTAGTCTACATAGCAAGTTCCAGGCCAGGTGAGGCTACAGGGAGATCCTGTTTTAAAAAGAACCCCCCCCCCAAAAAAAAAAGAGCTAGGCCAACTGAGCACTACTATTCATCTGTTTCCTGAAAGCAGATCCAATGTGATTAGCTGCTTCACACTCCTGCATGCCCTGCTTTCAATCCCAGCACTCAGGAGGCAGAGGCAGGTAGATCTCTGTAAATTCAAGGCCCGCCTGGTCTCCATATCGAGTTCTAGGCTAGCTGGGGCTACAGGAAACCCTGTCTCCCGGGACTCACATTCTAACAGAGAGATGATATTCAATATCAATATACAGTACAAAGTGGACGTGGTAGGGCACACCTAGAATACCAACACTCAGGAGGCTGAAGCCTGGAGACCAGCCTGGATTACACAGTGAGACCCTGTCTCTAAATACACACACACACACACACACACACACACACACACACACACACACACACACAGTATATAAAATAGCCATCAGAGTAGCTGAAGAGATGGCTCAGTGGCTCAGAGCACTGGCTGCTCTTGCAGAGGACCTAGGTTCAATTACCAGCATCCACATGGTGACTAACAAGTCTCCGTAACTCCAGTTCCAAGGGATCTGATGTCATCTTATAACCTCCAAGGACATTACACAACACCAAGTACACTTAAATTCAGACAAAAATTCATACATGAAAAACTTAAAAATAAAAAATACTTTTTAAAGCCGGGCATGGTGACACACGCCTTTAATCCTAGCACTTGGGAGGCAGAGGCAGGCGGATCTTTGTGAGTTCAAGGCCAGCCTGGTCTACAGAGTGAATTCCAGGACAGCTGGGGCCACAGGGAGACCCTGTCTCAAAAAGACCAAAAAANAAAAAAAAAAAAAAAAAAAAGTCTAGGACATCAAATCTCTGATCTATAGTGATAGAAAGCAAATAGTGATTGCTTGGGACTTACTTCTTGGTAACCTTTTTTTTTTTATGTGTATGAATGTATTGTCTGCATGTAGGTTTGTGCACCCATGTCGTGCAATGCCAGGGAGGTCAGAAGAGGGCATCAGATTCCCCTGGAACTGGAGTTCTCCTGGAATTGAAGTTACAGACCGTTCTCAGCCGCCATGTGGGTGCTGGGGATCAAACCTGGGTCCTCTGCAAGAGCAGCTGGCACTCTTAACCACTAGGCCATCTCTCCAGCCCCACTTCTTGGGAAACTTTTAAAATGGTAGAAATGTTTTGTGCACTGATATAATGGTTACAGATGTGTACATTTGTCAAAATTCATAAAACTACATTAGAAGCCAGGTGTGGTGGCCCACACCTTTAACCCCAGCACTCCGAAGGCAAAGGCAGATGGATCTCTGTGAGTTCAAGGCCAGCCTGGTGCTATAGGGAGACCCTGTCTCAAAAAGATAAAAAACAAAACAAACAAACAAAAAAACTACACATAGAATATCATTGTGTATCATTACGTAAACATAATACCTCAACAGTTGGCTTTTATACTCTGATTTGGTTTGTAGACAGGATCTCATGTTACCCAGACTGACCTGGAACTCAATGTATAGACAAGAATGTCCTTGAACTTCTGATCATCCAGCCTCCACCTGCCAGGTGCTAGGATCACAAGCATGTACTACCATGCTCAGTTTATGCAGTGCTGGGGATTGAAACCAGAACTCCATGTATGCTGGGCAAGCATTCTACAAACTGAGCTACATCTCCAAGTTATAAGCAAGGTATATCACATATACCTGTAATCTGAACAATTGGGAGGCAGAGGCAAACAGACTTCTGTGAGTTCTAGGCCACCTAGGACTATATAGTGAAACTCTGTCTCAAAAATAAACAGGGCCTGGAGAGTTGCCTCAAACAGTTGAGAAAACTGGCTGCTCTTGCATAGGACTGGAGTTTGAGTCCCACAACTCACATGGCAGCTAGCAACTGTCCAAAACTCCAGTTCCAGGGGAAGTTAATGCCCTCTTCTGACTTCCGTTGGCATTGTATGACATGGGTGCATTTACATACATGCAGGCAATATACTAATGCACATAAAGTATTTACCAGGTGTAGTAGTGCACACCTTTAGTCCTAGTACTTGGGAGGCAGAGGCAGGTGGATCTCTGTGAGTTCAAGGCCAGCCTGGTCTATAGCCAGCTAGGGCTACAGCTGGGGCTGTCTCAAAAAAAAAAAAAATTCTAGGGGCTGGAGAAACAGCTTAATCGTTAAGAGCACATAGCATTCTTCCTGAGCTCAGTTCTCAGCACCTAAATGAGGTGGCTCACACTGCCTGTAACTACAACTACAGGGGAACCAATGCTTTCTCCCCCCCCCAATGCTTTCTTATGGCCTCTGAGGGCACCACACTCAGGTGCACAACCCACGTGTATACACACACACACACACACACACACACATAAATACACATAATTAAAAATAAAAATCAAACAACAAAAAAAAATCAAACTTAATTTTAAAAAATTAAAGCTGGGCGTGGTGGCGCACGCCTTTAATCCTAACACTTGGGAGGCAGAGACAGGTAGATCTTTGTGAGTTCAAGGCCAGCCTGGTCTACAAGGTGAGTTCCAGGACAGCTGGGGCTACAGGGNACCCTGTCTCGAAAAAAAAAAAAAAAAAAAAAAAAAAAAATTAGCAAACTCACTTTTCTGTAGTAATGAAAGAAGTCATAAATAATCCAAAGTGGAACACACCCCTAGTATCATTTGTACTTAGTTACAGAAACTTTCTTCCCTAGCAATAGATTTAATTTCTTAATTCATGACAGAGAAAGAAGGTGCATAGGGAAAGGGAGAGGATGAGGGAAAGAAAGCAGGGAAGGAGGAAAGAAAGAAAACTGCCTGCCCACCAGCCTGCCAAATAATCCAGATCTAAATAACAGACTTTGTTGAGAGACATGAGGAAAAATAACAGTGACCTACCAACTATAAACTAAACCACAGTCACCAGGACCAGAAAGCTGTGCAAAAAGAACTGTGGATCCTCAAATAACCTCTACTCAGAGACAAGTGAGAGCTGGGCACTCCAGGGAATGATGGCCTCTGTCACACAACCCAGGCTCACTCAACCTCAATGAGTTTTAAGAACAATTTGGAGTCAGCCGTGGTGGTGGTGCATGCCTTCAATCCCAGCACTGGAGAGGCGGAGGCAGAGGCAGAGGTAGGTGGATCTTTGTGAGTTTAAGGCCAGCCTGGTCTACAGAGTGAGCTCCTGACCAGCTAGAACTAAAAAGAGAGATCCTGTTTCAAAAAGGCCAAAAAGAAAAAAAAAAAAGAGAGAGAGAGAGAGAGAACAACAATTTGGGGCACGCTAGGGATGTAGCTCAGTGGCAGAGCACTTGCAGCCATGCCTGAGGTCCTGGGTTTGATCTCTAGTACTGAAAAAAAAATTTAAGTTTCCACACAGAGATTACTTCAACTAATAAGATGCACAACTCAATAAATGCTAATATTTCAAGGGAGTGTACTGAGCTCCCCTAAAGAAAGTTATGAAAGGTTATGGAACGGGTTAGCCATGTGGACGACATATTCATCACATATCAGGGTTTGATCTAGAAAGTAGAGAAATGTCTAGAATTCTCTTTACTAGGTTGCTGTCCTTAATTTAAACCTGCAATATCAGGCTGGAGAGATGGCCTAGCAGTTAAGAGCACCGACTGCTCTTATAGAGGACCTGGGTTCGATCCCCAGCACCCACATGGCGGCCGAGAACCGTCTGAAACTCCAATTCCAGGAGAACTCCAGTTCCAGGGGAATCCGACACCCTCTTCTGATCGCGGCACTGCACGACACGGGTGCACAAACTTGCATGCAGACAGTACATTCATACACATATGGAAATAAATAAAATTAATTAAAAAAAATTTAAACCTGCAATATCTAAAAGGACCAGACTTCATTAGGTCTTTTTAAAATTAATTAATTAATTTATTTATTTTTCGACTTTTTTTTTTTTTTCTGTATGTGTATGAATATACTGTCTGCATGTAGGTTTGTGTACCCGTGTCGTGCAATGCCGCGGAGGTCAGAAGAGGGTGTCGGATTCCCCTGGAACTGGAGTTCTCCTGGAATTGGAGTTTCAGACGGTTCTCAGCCGCCATGTGGGTGCTGGGGATCGAACCGGGGTCCTCTGTAAGAGCAGTCGGTGCTCTTAACTGCTAGGCTATCTCTCCAGCCCTATTTTTCGGCTTTTTGATACAGGGTCTCTCCCCACAGTCCCAGCTGACCTGAACTCACTTTGTAGACCAGGATGGCCTTGAACTCACAGAGATCCGCCTGCCTCTGCCTCCTGAGTGCTGGGATTAAAGGTGTGTGCCACCACGACCTGCCTTCATTAATTCTTTTTAAATGTCACAGTATCCTTAGTCAAATCAGTAAGAAATCAGAATCAAGAACAAGAAGGGGGTAAGGTTCAGAAGCTACCACAAAGCCAAATTAACCTTCAGTCATATCAAGTCAGTGGTCAGGTGCTTCCATATAGCTGGTATACATCTCTACTCTAAAACTCCAGCAACTACCATGTTGACCCACAAACCAAACAAACAGAACCTGTTAATTGCTGGCTTAGAAAGAGCAGCAAGGATGACTCAGTGGATAAAGGTGCTTTCTGCCAACCCTGAAACCACCTGTTTGATCCCTAGAATCCTCATGATAGAAGGAAAGAACCAACCTCCACAGCTGTCCTCTGACCTCCATCAGTGCTATGGCATGCATGCCCACATATACACAAAATACACACACACACACACACACACACACACACACACACACACGCGCGCACGGGCGTGCACCCCTTTTTTTTTGGTCTTTTTGAGGCAGGGTCCCCCTGTAGCCCCAGCTGGCCTGGAACTCACTATGTAGACCAGGCTGGCTTTGAACTCACAGAGTTCCACCTGCCTCTGCCTCCCAAGTGCTGGTATTAAAGGTGTGTGCCACCATGCCTGGCACATATAAATATTTTTTTTTTGTCTTTGTTTTTTGTTTTTTTGTTTTGAGACAGGGTCTCCCTGTAGCACCAGCTGTCCTGGAACTCACTCTGTAGACCAGGCTGGCTTTGAACTCACAAAGATCCGCCTGCCTCTGCCTCCCAAGTGCTAGGATTAAAGGCGTGCGCCACCATGCCCAGCACATATAAATATTTTTAAAAGCACTTTGTTTTTAAGGGGGCAAGATGAGGGCTGAGGATACAGCTTCATTGGTAGACTGCTTGCCTAACCTGCATGAAACCTTAGGTTCAGTCCCCAGCACCACATAAACCAGCAGTGGTACATGCCTGCTATCCCAGCATTAGAAATGTAGAAGCGGGAGGCTCAGAAGGTCATCCTCAGCTACAAGGCCAACCTGGGCTACATATGATCCTGTCAAAGGGGATAGAGACAGAAAAACAGAGGCAGACAGAAAGAGAGGAAAAAAAGAAAAAAAAAAAAGCATAAAGAAACAAGAAAGGCAAAATGACAAAAACTCCAAAGAAGCAACCTTCATTCCTCTGCATCTCTTCCCATAGGTGCTTCTAATTTTTCTGGCCTGGAACTGTCTACATCCTTGTCTTCCTTCCTTCCTACTTTCCCCATAGCTCCCTTTGACTTCCCATAACCAATCCAAATGTGTTCAATACTCTTAGCACTTAAAAAAAATCAACTAAAAATGATCTCATGAGCTCCTTCCAAACCAGGAAGCCAGTTCAGCCAATCGTGCAAGTGCTATACAATCTCTAGGAGAAACTCAAGAATGGGGCACAGCAGATGACTCCCCAGAGAAAACACCTATTAACCCTGGCTCAAACTTACAGGAAAGGAAAAAGAACAGCACAAAAACTGGAGGTAACCTAAACCAGATAAAGACATGTTCCCTAAAAAGCTGACTCACAGTGGGGGCACAGTCCCTGCACGTAAGAGGCAGGTGGATCTCTGCAAGACTGAGGACAGCCTGGTCCACATAGTGAGTTCCAGGCAGGCTGGAACTAGGGAGACAAAAACAAAACAAAACAAAACAAAACAAAACAAAACAAAAAACCTCCCTCAGGTTAAAAGCCAGTTTTAACAGAATGAGGCCATCTGAGAATGTCAGAGACGCTAAGCAGAAACTGAACGCACATCATAGAGGCTCTTCATCCTTCTGTTCTGTTTGTGAGTCATCCTCAACCCTGTTACCTAGTAATCCCATTTAATGCCTTCCCCTCTACCCCAATCACTAAACAAAGGGGCTTTCACTTGGATTCTCATGAGTGAAGGCAGTGGGGGGAAAGGCTCTGCTGCTCCCCCAGTTATTGTTTATTATTCTGACAGCCCCAAAGATGTTTTGCTTTTTGTTGTTTTGTTTTGGGCATGGCATCTAAAAATCCAACAGCAAATGTATGTTCTGACCAGACCAAATAAGTATGTATGTTCTGACCGGACCAAATAAGTCCTTACACTCTAAGAGAAGAATGGAAAAGTTCAATAATGCAGAAGATCAGGATCCCTTTGGCTCATGGTCAAATTAGCAAAATCAAGTTCAGCAGAGTTTGAACCAGCCTACCTAAAGACAGGACCTAGAAAAGGCTGGTCCCAAGCCGGGCGTGGTGGCGCAAGCCTTTAATCCAAGCACTCGGGAGGCAGAGGCAGGCGGATCTTTGTGAGTTCAAGGCCAGCCTGGTCTACAGAGTGAGTTCCAGGACAGCTGGGACTACAGGGAGACCCTGTCTGGAAAAGACCACAAAAAAAAAAAAAAAAAGAAAAAAGAAAAAAAAAGAAAAAGAAAAGGCTGGTCCCAAGAAGCCACCTAGACCAGGAGTCAGAGGGCATGGTAAAGCAGGCCCACAGCACATGACAAGAAAACAGAAGCAGCAGAGCTACGTGGCAAACCTGCTCGTCAGCTGGGGTAGAGTTCCCATTACAATAGGAAATACCCTCGGGGCTGGATAGATGGCCTAAAGGTTAAGAGCGTGCGACCGCTTTACAGAGGACCCTGGGGTTCGATCCCCAGCACCCACATGGCGGCCGAGAGCTCTCCCGAGAGCTGTCTGTGGGAAAACTCCATTCCAGGAGAACTCCAGTTCCAGGGAAATCCGAGACCTCTTCTGACCTCCGCCGGCATTGCACGACACGGGTGCCACCAACTGCATGCGACATACATTGATACAATACGAATAAATAAATTAACATAAAAAACAAAAAAAAACAAAACATAACCAAAGAAACCTCCTTCTGCTATTTTCCAGTTCTGAGCATAAATCATGTCTCTTTTTGCCGCCAATTCAAAAAAAAAAAAAAAAAGGGAAAAGCCACAGTTCCTTATTTACAGCAGTACTATTGCTGGGACTGTAAACACGCGAAGCAGCCAAGCACCGTGCTGGGTACCTTGCTTAGAAGGAAACTGTCTCAGTGAGTATCCATTGACGGGCTATGGTGGAAGGACAGAATCATCTTGGGCTCCCATCTCACAAAACTGCCCAAGGTTGCTTCCAAGTCAAGAAGGACCTGACCCACAAAGACACTGTTAGCCTCTCCACAAGGTCAGCTCAGGAGACATGTGGCCTAAGAAGCTCCCAGGCCCTCCAAAGTCCTAGTCAGGGGGATCGGTTGGTATAAAGTGACTGTTCTGGTCAGCTTGCTGCTCTGCACTCTTGCAAAGATGATATTCACAGGAATGCTGAAGAGACAGAGGCAAATAGGGTGGTAAAAGGAAAAACCTATATGGCGTTTCTTCTTAAAACAAAAACAAGGGCTGGAAGAGTGCTAATGGTTAAGGCACCAACTGCCTTTGCGAGGACCGCACGTCGATCCCCCAGCACCCACAGGTGGGCTGAGAACCATCCTTGATTCCAGTTCCAGTGGAAAGCTGACACCTCTCTCTTTGACCTCCACAGACATTGAGACAACCACTGGTGTGCACAAACTGACATGCAGACAGTGCATTCAATACACATAAAAAATAAAATTAAAAAAAATATAAAAAATTCATAAAATAAACAAAGGTTCAGTGTGTAGCACATGCTTATCTACCTAGGCGGACTATGTGTGCAGATAAATGACGGACCAGCAAAGTCTCTTGAAACATCCAGCCAGCACGTCTCCAAGTGACGTTCTAGACAGTTGAAGGCTTTTAAAAAAGGTGGACACGGGACTATTGAGATTTTCAATGTTTAAGGAGTGCTGGATTCCATTGTCTGCTCTTGCAGAGTACCCAAGGTCAGTTCCCAGCAACCCACATCAGACCGCTCTAAAACATCTGTAACTCCCACATCCAAAGATGATCTAGCCCCCTCTGGCTCCTTGGTTGGCCATTGAACATGGAGCATATTAAACTCACACTAGCACAACAACACCAAAATAAAAATAAATCTTGAAACAAAACAAAACGAATTAAGAAAAGCAGGAGAAATCTGCGTGGAGTTCACGGCCACCTGGTTCTACATGCAAGTTCCAGGGCACCTGGGGGCTAAGAGAGACCGGGTTCTCAAAAGGAATAAAGCCATTTTGTATTTACACGGGGCTCCCCCTCCCCACACAACACTAGTAAAAATACTGACAAAGCGGTCTAATCTTCAAGTACCAACCAATAGGAAAATAACCATCTTTTTCCTCCTCTAAGAACTTTAATTGTGAGCCAGGCGTGTGGCTGCCTTTAATCAAGCACTTGGGAGGCAGAGGGCAGGGTCTAAGAGTCTTGTGAGTTCAAGTATCAGCCTGTTAGACGAGTGAGTTCCAGGACAGCTGGGACCTAAGAGAACCCTGTACTGAAAAAAGACCAAAAAAAAAAAAAAAAAGAACTTTAATTGCTAGAAAGTTCATTCTCCTAACCTTTGAGATATTTGCCCAAAGGTGTTGCCTCTGGCTTCAGATCATATTATAAATGCCCTGTCAGTATAGGTTGCTTATTACTGATTAAGTAAATAATACATTTTGAAGTCCTGTATTCTTCCTAGTACTGTTCCACTGAGGCCTAGAAAAATCAGTAAGTACAACCCAAATAACCATTTCGCCAGAAAGCTTACAAAATGCACCAAAGAGAAGACTGACTTTACCAGTAAGATTACTTCTGAAGGCAGGGATGGTGGCACGTGCCTTTAATCCCAGCACTGCAGAGGCAGGTGGATCTTTGTGAGTTCAAGGCTAGCCTGGTCTACACAGTGAGTTCCAGGCCAGCTGTGGCTAAAGGTAGACCTTATCTCAAAAGGACAAAAAAAAAAAGGTAATGACAGGTATTTCACTTCTTGAAGGAAGGGTTTTATCCATACAGGTTTCCCAAAAGAACCTGAGTAGTACTCAAATCATGAACAAGTATTCAGAAACTCCAGGCTGAATAATTTGAGGAAACCACATACAACAGCCACAGCCTACAAGGTGCTAAAATGATCCCTGTGAACTGAAGTAAAAATGAGCAAAACCCATGAACACCTAGAAATGGGGAAGAAAAAAATCTTGGAGCGACTTTGTAGAGTGTCTGCTACAATGAAGTAGCTCTTGAGAACACTGGCTCACATTTCTGGGCAATTCTTTCATTTGATCCTCTAGCAGCCATGGGGAACTGGCCAGTTGATGCTACTGATCATAATGGGGCCTAATTGAAAAGTTTAAATGACTCCACAAAAGACAGCAGGAATATAATACTTAAGAGCTAGGATCTTAGAGCAAGTTGCCTGTGTTCTGATCTTAAACCACTTACTGTAACATGATCTTGGCAAGTTTCTGTGCTTCAGAGTCCTCATCTATGAAACACAATATATGTCACAAGATATGGTAGGCTGAATACACCCCCACCCAGCAATGTCCATGTTGTAATCCTCTGAAGCTGTGACTATGTCATTCTATATAAAAAACAGACCTGCAGGTGACTGAGTTAAGGATCTTGCAATGGACATATTACGAGATGTCATCTTGGTTAAGTCCAATATAATCACGAGGAGCATAAAGTACAGAAACAGAGGAACTGGAAAATGTTACACTACTGGCTCTGAAGTTCAATGCTGGGACCAGAAACCAAGGAATACAGGCAGACTCATGTAGCAGATTCTCCCCTACATCTTCTAGAAGGGGCAGAGCCCTGTTCACCCATTTGAGAACTTTTGATCTCTAGAAATAGTAGAGAATAAATATATATTTTAAACCACTAATTTTGTGATGTGGTATTACAACAATATGAAACTAATACAGGGTTATCAGTAGGATAAGAAAAGTTTATAACAACAAATTAGGAGCTTTTCAAATTTTAGCAATTGTAAGTAGAGCATAAGGATAATGAGCTTCTGGGCTGGAGTGATGGCATTCATCTGTAATCCCAGCACTTGGGAGGCAGAGAGGTAAGAAGAGTACAAGCTGAAGGACAGCCTGTTCTTGACCATGGGATACATGAGACCCTGTCTTTAAAAACAAAGGAAAAAGAAAGGTTTAGTGATAGCAATATGTTTACCATAGTATGTGACATTCTATAGGACATAAAACATTGTCCTGTTTTCCAAGAGTTTACACAATAGCTGAATTTATAATCTACATTTGTATTATACAATCATCTTTGTTTTATACATGAGATGACCTATCAGAAAACTGAACAGATAATTTCCTTCTAAATAGTTTTCTAGTTACAATTCTATGAGAACATATGCCCTTCTAAAATGAAAGAATTCTTGGGGCTGGAGAGATGGCTCAGTGGTTAAGAGCACCGACTGCTCTTGCAGAGGACCTGGGTTCAATTCCTAGCACCCATATGGTGGGCATGGTGGTGCACGCCTTTAATCCTAGCACTTGGGAGGCAGAGGCAGGAGGATCTCTGTGAGTTTAAGGCCAGCCTGGTCTATAAAGTGACTTCCAGGCCAGCTGGGGCTGTAGGAAGACCCTGTCTCAAAAAAAAAAAAAAAAAAAAAAAAAATTCTGTTCCAATATTATTAGTCCCAAGCAATGTTGCTTATGATTGATAAACTGTTATTTCCTGTAGTCAATATTCGTGAAGAAAGGAAAAATAGCAAGAAGACACTTTTTTTTTTAAAGGCAGGGTCTCGCTGTTCAGCCTGGCTGGCTTAGAACTCACTGTGTAGACCAGGCCAGGCTGGAACTCAGAGATCCACCTGCCTCTGCTTCCCAAGCAAGAAGAATCTTTTTTTTTTTTTTTTGTCTTTTTGAGACAGAGTCTCCCTTTAGTCCCAGCTGGGCTGGAACTTGCTATGTAGACCAGGCTGGCCTTGATCTCAGATTAGAGCAAATAGTAAATTTTAAAAAGCATATACCTCAAGTATAAAGTTTTTTTTTAATATATCAGCACAATATTCATGAAAATTGCTGGCTCATCAAAAGTCATCTCACTTTTAGGAAAGTGTTGTGACTTGGAAAGGCTGACACCAGAACAGAACCAAAGAAAAATGTCCAAACCCAAGTGCTCCATTTATAAAATATGTAGTCCACAATGTCGCCCAATTAGAGCATAATCCATAATGAAGACATTATTGCTGACAAGGGCTGCAGAATGGGATCTGGGTCAGTCTCCTATAACTCTGTTAGTTCCTTTCAAACCAATAAAGGAAGGTCTGTGTTAGCAAAGTATTCAGCTGACAGTGGAAGTGCACAGGAATCATGATGTAATCCATTTCCATCAGCTTATCCAAGTAGGAAGAAAGTAGAGGTAAAAAATACTGTAGATAATTGGGAAATTTCTCTAATGGTAACCTGCATTGGTGTTCCCTCCCTTCTGGAGACTAACAGAGTCATCACTACAAGTACTGAGTCAGTGGACCACAAACACCTCAATACTGGCAACAAACCAGTAATGGACACTAGGTGTCAGGCTCTATGATAAATCTTTTCCATACCTAATTTCTGTGAATCCTCTCAACAATCCTATGAAGTCAAAGTGAAACTAGCTGGCAAAACTTAAATAACTTGCCCATGGTTACAAAGCCAATGACTAATGTGAACAAGGATGTGAATTTAAGCAGTTAATCAGCCTTCACCTGAAATTGGACTCAAGAGCTAATGAGATGGCTCAGCAGGTAAAGGTGCTTGCTGCCAAGACTTAAGTACCTGAGTTCAACCCCTGAGAACCATAAAGGTGGAAAGAAGAAGAGGCCCTCTGACCTGTACATACACACTCATATACATATGTACACGTACACACACACACACACACACACACACACACACACACACACACCAGGCATTAATTCCAGGTCTCAGGAGGAAAAGGCAGGCAAATCTCTGTGATTTGGGGACCACTCTGGTCTACATAATGAGTTCTAGGCCAGCCAGGGATACATAGTGAGACTCTATCTCTCATCACCAACAACAACAAAAAAAATGCCACCTCAAAAAATTATTGACATTGCTGGGTATGGTGGCACATACCTTTAATCCCAACACTCAGGAGGGAAAGACAGGCAGCTCTCTTGAGTACAAAGCCAGCCTGGTCTATATAATGATTTCCAGGGATACATAGTGAGACTCTATGTCTCCACGCCCCCCCCAAAAAGTACTGACATTATACCACCCCTTTTCCAGTGGTCACAACTGATCACATGCAGCCATCCCGCAGTTGGGATACGCTTTCTTTTTTTTTAATGTGTATGAAGGTACTCTCTGCATGTAGGTTTGTGCACCTGTGTCGTGCAGTGCCGCGGAGGTCAGAGAGGGTGTCAGATTCCCCTGGAACTGGAGTTAAAGATGGCTCTTGGGGCTGGAGAGATGGCCTAGCGGTTGAGATCGCTCTTGCAGAGGACCCGGGTTCAATCCCCAGCACCCACATGGCGGCTGAGAGCCGTCTTTGACTCCAGTTCCAGAGGAATCCGACATCCTCTTCTGACTTCTGCAGCAGTGCCCGACATGGGTGCACAGACCTACAAGCAAACAGTGCATTTGTACACATCTCTCCAGCCCCGGGTATACACTCTTAACTGCTAGGCCATCTCCCCAGCTCTGGGATACACTCTTAACCGCTAGGGCCATCTCCCCAGCCCCGGGATACACTCTTAACCACTAGGCCATCTCCCCAGCCCCGGGATACACTTTTTTTTTTGTACATGTATGAATGTACTGTATACATGTAGGTTTGTGCACCCATGTCGTGCAATGCCGCGGAGGTCAGAAGAGGGTCTCGGATTCCCCTGGAACTGGAGTTCTCCTGGAATTGGAGTTACAGACAGTTCTTAGCCGCCATGTGGGTGCTGGGGATCGAACCCGGGTCCTCTGCAAGAGCAGTCAGTGCTCTTAACCACTAGGCTATCTCTCCAGCCCCAGGATACACTCTTTTTAACTGTTTGCCCACCTCCTACCATGTTCCACCCTCTCCTCCAACAAAACAAGGATCCGCTAGTCATTCTGGATGCCCTCTCATTGGCTTTTACTGTTCAGAAGTCACCATGGTGGAATGTCCCATCTGGAACTTTTCTTTAATCACCTTTATCTGTGTGTCTCTCAGAGTGTGTCTGTATAGATGTGAAGTGCCCATAGAGGCCAGAAGAGGGAGCTGAACTCCCAGGAACTGGAGTTAGAGACCCTGACATGGGTACTGGGGATAAGACTCAGGCCCACTGCAAGAACAGCAAAGATGAGCCACCTATTCAGTGCAACCTCCCAACACTTAAACCTCACTTTCATATGCTAATGTTCTGGAAGTGGACTTTCAGAAGTAACTGGGACAAGGTCATCAAGGCAGAGCTCTTGTGATGGGACAGGTGATTTATTAAGCAGAGAAACCTGAGCTGAAATATGTGTGCTGTGTGTCATCCTATGATACCCTCTGCCATGTTCTGATGAAGCAAAAAGCTTCAATCAGATACTGGTGGCATGCCCTTGGACTTCCCAGCCTTCAGAAATGTGTTTATTCCTCATAAATAAGTTACCCCAACTCAAGTATTGTGTTACAGCAACAAGCAATGGACTAAGACAGAAGCTTCTACATGAAAATCAGAAGAGGCCATCTGGAAAGATGTCCTTGTAAAGGGTCCCTCCCCATCACCTACTATTCCTTATCTCTAATATTTAGTCACAATCTTCTAAGTGCTCCCCCACAGATAGTTCTTCCTCATAATAATACTAAATACAGCAGTCAAATACTGATGAATAATTAGTAGGCAACAGGATTTCAAGTCTTATTTCATTCTCATAACCACCAGTGTTTCATTTGGTTTTTTTGTTTGTTTTTATTAATTTTATTTATTTCTGTATGTGTATGAATGTACTGTCTGCATGCAAGTTTGTGCACCCGTGTCATGCAATGCTGCGGAGGTCAGAAGAGGGTCTCGGATTCCCCTGGAACTGGAGTTCTCCTGGAATTGGAGTTTCAGACGGTTCTTGGCCGCCATGTGGGTGCTGGGAATCGAACCTGGGTCCTCTGCAAGAGCAGTTGGCACTCTTAATCGCTAGGCCATCTCTCCAGCCCTGTAAATGACTCTTAACCCATAAACACAGCATTCAAGGAGGCTAAGGTAGGAAGATCATTAGTTCAAGGCCTGCCTGGGTAACATAGCAACTAAGGCATGTGGTGCATATATTTAATCTCAGCACTCCAGAGGCAGAGGCAGGCAGATCTCTGTGAGTTCAAGCCCAGCCTGATCTACATAGTGAGTTCCAGGCAAGCTAGGGCTAGAGACAGGGTCTCAAAAAGACAAAGAAAAGAAAGAAAAACCTAAAGTAACAACAAAAACTAGCTAGGCATAGTGACGTACAACTGTAATCCCAGCACTCAGGAGGCAGAGGAGGCAGATCTCTGTGATTTGGAGGCCAACCTGGTCTACAAAGGGAATTCCAGTACAGCCATTGCTGCATAGTGAGCCCCTGTCTCAAAAAATAAAAAACTAGGGGCTGGAGAGATAGCTCACTAATTAAGAGCCAAGACTGGCTACTCTTGGAAAGGACCTAGGTTTGCTCCCAGCATTCACATGGCAGCTAACAATCATTAGTAACCACAGTTCCAGGATGAGCTGGATAGCTTTAGTTATCAACCTAAATGTGGGTAGAGGGAATCTCAACTGAGGAACTATCTCCATTGGATTGGCCTGTGGCCATGGTCAGTGGGACATTTTCTTGACTACTGAGTGATGTGAGAGGGCACAGCCCATTGTGGGCAGTGCCATCGTTGAGCAGGTGGTCCTGTAGTGTATAAGGTAGGCTGAGGGCTGTAGAGAGAGCTCAGCGGTTAAGAGCACTGACTGCTCTTGCAGAAGATTTGGGTTCCAACCCCAGCACCCACACAGTGGCTAACAACCATCCATAGCTCTAGTTCCAGGGGATCCGAACCCCTTCTGACCTCCGTGGGCATGACACAAGGATGTACCTACCTATATGCAGGCATAACACTCATACACATAAAATAAAAATATTTAAAAGGAAGGAAGGGAAAGAGAGGGAGGGAGGGAGAAAAAAGAAAGAGGGAGAGGGCTGGAGAGATAGCCTAGTGGTTAAGAGCACCGACTTCTCTTGCAGAGGACCGGGTTCAATCCCCAGCACCCACATGGCGGCTAAGAACCGTCTGTAACTCCAATTCCAGAACTCCAGTTCCAGGCGAATCTGACACCCTCTTCTGACCTCCGCGGCATTGCACGACACGGGTGCACAGACCTACATGCAGACAGTACACTCATACTCATACAAAAATAAAATTTTTTAAAAAATTAAAAAAAAAAAAAAAGAAAAAAGAAAGAGGGAGAGACAAAGGAAGCAGGCTGAGCACAGGCCACAGGAGCAAGCCAGTAAGCAACTATCCTCCATGGTTTGTGCTCCAGGTTCCTGCCTTGGCTTCCCTTGATGACAGACTGTGCTGTAAGCAACAGAAAGCTAAAGCACTTTGTTCTGGCCTCCTGGGCATTATACAACACAGGTGCACTTACATATAGGCAAAACACTCATACACACACACACACACACACACACACACACACACACACTTTTTTTTAAATCTAAGCCAAGCTGGGCATGGTGGCGCTCACCTTTAATCCCAGCACTGGAAAGGCAGAAGTAGACAGATCTCTGAATTCAAGACCAGCCCAGTCTACATAGGGAATTTCAGGCCAGCTGGGGCTAAAAGGAGACCCTGTCTCAAAAAGGAAAAAAAAAAAAAATCTAAGCCAGGCATGGTGCCTCACACCTGTAATCTTAGTACTTGGGAAAGCTGAGGCAGGAGGATTGCTGAGAGTTCTAGGCCAGCTAAGCAACAGAATGAAATCTGTCTCAAAATAAATCAGGGCTGGAGAGATAGCCTAGCGGTTAAGAACACCGAATGCTCTTGCAGAGGACCAGGGTTCGATCCCCAGCACCCACATGGTGGCTAAGAACCGTCTGTTAACTCCAATTCCAGAACTCCAGTTCCAGGGGAATCCAAGACCCTCTTCTGACCTACGCGGCATTGCACGACATGGGTGCACAAACCTACATGCAGACAGTACATTCATACACATACAAAAATAAATAAAAATTAAAAAAATAAAATAAAATAAAAAAATAAAACAAATCAAAACAACAATCCCTAAAAAAATAAATTTGACTCCAGGCAACTCACAGAGGCTTTGGCTTTTAATGATTAGAACAGACATTCCTCCTGAAGTGTTGAGGACGTTCCAATAGCAAATCCCTACACTAGCAGGAGGCCAACCACCAATTAGTGCTTACCTGAATCTCTTCGTTCTCATCTACCAGGAGGAAACTCACAACCTTCTCAGTCATCTTCTTCTTCTTGGTCTCCTCATCCATCTCCTCACCCTCCAGGGACTCATGGACCCTACTGACGTGGTACACAGTAATGGAGTGTCTCCTCTTGTTACCCCCAGAATGAGTCCTCTTCTGGCACTCCAGACACAAATTGATTTTGCAGGCCTGGCACCTCACGGCTGCCCTCTGCCTAACGCCTGGAGAATGGCCATTAGGGCCCTTGCAAGGGTCACAGTAAGGGATGTGGCCAGCTTTCAGTCTGATCCGCTCATGGTTTCGAAGGCGCTCCTGACGATGAAGTTCTTCCTCACAACGGAGACACTGCAGACTACAGCACTCATCACACTCAAAGACAGCTTCATCAGTCCCGCTACAGGCGTAACTCTCTTGGCACATCAGCCCCGGATTCAGACCCTTCTCTGCTGGAGAAGTCTGGGCACTCATTACTTAAGGTTTGTCAGGAGACCACCCACCCTATAACAGTCAATGTACTTTCCCAGGATTGAAGACAAGGCTTTGAGTCTGAAGACTACTACAGCTTCCAGGGGGTTCTAAACACTTTAAATAAGAAAACCTGTCTGACTCTAATTTTTTTACACGCTTACCAATATTCAAATTTTTAATTCTCTACCTCCAAGATTCTTGTAGCAGCAGCAATGTTGATCTGGTGTGATGATTTCATCCTCAGTAAAGTATGGGGAAAGATGTGAACAAAATGAACTTGATCGTCTTTGATGCTTGAGAGAGGTCAGGTGGATTCAAATAGGTGGGCTCATCAGCTGGGACTTGGCCAGAATGTTCTGATAATGAAATAAAGTGGTCAAGATCTGTTCAGTATACTTGAACCTCAAGTCAGTATTCAAAGGATACCTAAAATAAAGGAAGGGAAAAGTTTTCTACTCATTTGGAAAAAAAAAACAAACAAACAAAAAAACAGAAGTGCACCTTAAAGTGAACAATACCAACAACACACAAAAAAAGTGAGACAGGTATGGTGCATTCGCCTTTAATCCTAGCAGCTGGAAGGCAGAGGCAGGTGGATCCCTGTGAGTTCAAGGCTAGCCTGGTCTACATAGTAAGTTCCAGGCCAGCTGGGGCTACAGGAACACATTGTCTCAAAAAGCAACCCCCCAAAACAAAAACAAAACAAAAAAGTGACTAAGCACTAAGCCAAAACTATTGAAAGAAGTCTTTCTTGCTTGTAAAATTTACAATGCTTCATTCTAGTATTAGAATTTTCATCTCAAAATCATGGCTCAGGATCCTTCTGAAAAACATCCCCAAGCTGGGTGTGCTGGTACACATACAACACAGCACTCTGGAGGCAGTCAGGTATATTTGAGTTCCTGGCAAGCCTAGGGGCATATAGTGAGACCCTGTCTCCGAATAATAAAATGAAAAAGAAAAATCAAATCAAATACTTAACAGACTTTGCTGCTTTGTTGCTCTGTTCCTGAGATTTTTGATATTAAATCCTGATTCAAAATCACTAAACAAAGAGTCCTTAGGAGGATAACCTGCACAATGACCTGCACCTTATATATAACAACTGGAAAGGCAGCCCATGAAAGATCAAGAAAAAAGTACTAATAAACTTGAGAACGTCTCAAAGACCTATAGACAGACCCAATTATCTTTGTAAGTGAACTGTCTCAGCTCTAGACAGGTTTAAAAGTCCAGTAAGGACTCTAAACTTGGAAACAAGAGTCACAATTTCACATTCAAAAGCAGTAAGACAATTTCTGTACTTTTTTTCTCTTCTTTCTCTAGGGGAGGGTAGGGGGCAGCAACAGGAGGCAGAATTCCTGCACTATGGTCCAAGCGAAGTCAGGTCTACAGTGAGTCAAAACAAACACTTTTCTTTGTCATCGAACACTAACTTAAAAATAACTTTTTAAAAAAGTGGGAAGACAACTGAGACAGGAAAGGGGTTTTGGTCACTTCTATAATTACATTCCTAATCTCACCTTGCCCCAACAAAGTGTAAAGTCCTCTTTTCAAATAGTCACCCCTCCCTTCAGTAATCAATCTCCCAATCTGATCTTCAGATAAATAAGGAAGGTGAAGGCAGTAACCAGGGGACCTTATTTACACCTTACCTCAGACAAGCCCAGCCAGCTCCCGAAACGGAAACAAAAATCAAAACTTGTCACTACTGAGAAAAACATAAAATCAACCCTCAAAAGAACGCCTCAGTCCTACTAGGCAAGCAAACAATCTACTCCCACAGGCCCCCACTTCGACGCCTCTCTTCACCCTACCTTCCTCTTGGACACCCGAGGAGTGGGTGGCAGCGCAGACGAAGAACAAAGAAGGCCCCCCAAAAGCCCCCGACGCTGGCACAACCCGGAGCAGAATCCATTGTTTATTTCACCCCACCCCCACCCGAGCCGCACCCGTCCCCCCTTCCTCCCAGGGGCGGCCAGAGCCCCGGGACCAGCGCTCGCCCGGTGCTGGCCGGTGCCCTCCACGCCCTGCCGGCGGCGGCCCGCGACCCACCTCAGAGCAGCTCGGCCTCAGCGAGGCAGTATAGGGGCCGCGGGGCGCTGAAGGGACGGGGGCTGCTCTAGGGCCCCGGTGGATCCATCCTCATCTCCATCTCCGCCCCCTCCTCCGCTGCCTCCCGGGCTTCCTCCTCTCCTGTTGTCAGTTAGGATCAGCTGATCAGAGTGAACTTCTCCCAGCTCTGAGGAACAGGAAGGTATTAGCTGTGCTGCCCCAGAGAGGGAGGAGCGGCCAGGGGCGGAGCGCAGAGCGGCGGGGCGGGAAAGGAACGTACAACCTCCTGGGACTTGTAGTTCTTCTGGTGAATACCTATGGCCCGCAGCCGGAAAGCACTGACTCCAGATGACTACAACTCCCAGACGCAAGGGACGGCCTTGCGAGAAAGCGGGGGAGACTGGCCTGCGAGCATTTCGGGATTTGGAGTCTGTGCAATGACTATGGTCTTTCTCGCTTGCAGCGCGTTGTTTAGGGCAGTGGCCAGGAAAGGAACAGTGTAAATTAGACGGATGATGTAATAATGTTCAATATGAGTGGGAAATAGCGAGGCAATAATGTAGTTTCGAGTAATCTTTATTGCACACATTTCCTTTACAAAAGTGTGAAATGTCTGTTGCCCCAATTCCACCAGCCACAAAGTAGGCATGACCAATAAGCATTGATAAAGAGACTATAAATACACTTGAGGAAGTTTTGTTTTCCTTTCAAGGTATCCTCCAAAGCCACCATTAATTTTTTCTATTTCTCTTCTAACCTTTCCTTGTATAGGCTTCAGAACCTCTCATTTTTATTTTTCTGTATTTTGTCCGTGTTTGGGTGGTTGGTGTTTTGGTGTTTTGTTTTTTGTTGTGTTGTTGTGTTGTGTTGTGTTTGGTTTTTTGTATGGTTTGGTTCAGTTTGGTTCGGTTTTTTTTTTTTTTTTTTTTTTTTTTT
>VZQC01004379.1:129951-147541 GCA_009823505.1 Rhizomys pruinosus
GGGAAGAAGGGGAGGGAAGGGAAGGGAAGGGAAGGGAAGGGAAGGGAAGGGAAGGGAAGGGGAGGAGAGGGAAGGGAAGGGAAAAGGGAAGGGGGAAGGGAAGGGAGGGGAAGGGAGGGGAAGAAAGGGAAGGAAGGGAAGGGAAGGGGAGGGGAGGGGAGGGAAGGGAAGGAAAGGGAAAAGAAGAAAAGAGAGCAGGAGGGAGGAAGGGAGGGAGGTATGTTTAGCAGCTTGCCTGTGGATTCCAGAACCGGTCAAGCTGACCACCATTCTAGCTTCTTATTGCTGTGAAACAAACACTGAACAAAACCAACTTGAGAAGGAAAGGGCTTATTTTATCTCCCTTCTCCCAGGTTGCAATTCATCACTGAGGGAAGTCAAGGCAGGAATTGAGGGCAGGAATCTGGAGTCAGGAACTGAAGCACAGAACATGACTTGCTTACTGGCTTGTTCCTCTGGCCTGTGATCAGCCTGCTTTCTTACTCAACACAGGACCACCTGCCCAGTGGTAGCACCACCCACAGTGGGCTGAGATCTCCTATACCATTCATTCAACAATCAATAAAATGTTCCACAGACATCCTTTTTTTAAATTTATTAGCCAGGCATGGTGGCGGCATGGTGGCGCACGCCTTTAAACCCAGCACTCTAGAGGCAGAGGAAGGCAGATCTCTGTGAGTTCAAGGCCAGCCTGGTCTACAGAGCAGCTCCAGGACAGCTGGTACTAAAAGGGAGACCCTGTCTCAAAAATACCAAAAAAAAAAATTATTTATTATAAATAAATAAATTTATTTTATCTTTTGGGATCAAGGTCTCCCTGTAGCCCCAGCTGGCCTGGAACTCTATGTATCTACTATGTAGATAGGCTGGCCTGGAACCCACGGAGATCTCTCTCTACCTGGGATTAAAGGCAGTGTACCACCAGGCATGGCAGAGGCAGTCAGATCTCTGTGAGTTCAAGGCGAGCCTGGTCTACATAGCAAGCTCCAGGCCAGCTGGGACTAAAAGGAGACCTTGTCTCAAAAAGACAAAAAAAAAAAAAAAAAAAAAAAAAAAAAAAAGGCATGTGTTACCATGCCTGGGCATATCTTCTTGTTGACCCTATACTAACATTTTTAGTAGGATGGTTGGGCTGTATTATAATAGTTCAGTAAGGGAGCCAATATTGTGAAAGCTTATGGTAGTTGGGCTTCTGGGTGTTGGCAGTGTTGTTTTTTGTTGTTGTTGTTGTTTTTGTCCTTTTGAGACAGGGTCTCCCTATAGCCCCAGCTGTCCTGGAACTCACTCTGTAGATCAGGCTGCCCTTGAACTCACAAAGATCTGCCTGCCTCTGCCTCCCAAGTGCTAGGATTAAAGGCATGCGCCGCCACGCCCAGCTATTATTTTTATTTTATGTGTATGAGTGTATTGCTTCTACATAGGTGGTAACACTTGTTGGCAGTGCTCTCTATCTTAAAGTTTTTTTCTAAGTGTTTTTCCTGCATGTATGTAAACATATCCATGTCATGCAATGATTACAGAGGCCAGAAGAGGGCATGGGGTCCTCTGGAACTGTAGTTATAGACAGCTGTTAGCCGCCATGTGGGTGCTGGGAACTGAACCCAGGGTCTCTGCAAGAGCAGCCAGTGCTCTTAACCACTGAGCCATCTCTCCAGCCTTGGCAGTGTTCTGTGCTTGACCTGGATGGTGGTTACAGCATTTAGACCTTGATAATTATGCATTAAATAATTCATATGTGTCTCACCCTCGTCCACCAGTATAGAATATATCTCACAGACACCCACCTCTGCCTTTTGAGTGTTGGTGTTAAAGACATATGCCACTGGGTGTGGTGGTGCACGCCTTTAATCCTAGCACTTGGGAGGCAGAGGCAGACGGATCTTTGTGAGTTCAAGGCCAGCCTGGTCTACAGAGTGAGTTCTAGGACAGCTGGGACTACAGGGAGACCCTGTCTCAAAAAGACCAAAAAAAAAAAAAAGATATATGCCACGGTGCCTGGATGTTTTTCTTTTTATTTACTTTAATATTAGTTATTTGTGGGGCTGGAGAGATAGCCTAGCGGTTAAGAGCACCAACTGCTCTTGCAGAGGACCCGGGTTCAATCCCCAGCGCCCACATGGCAGCTAAGAACCGTCTGTAACTCCAATTCCAGGAGAACTCCAGTTCCAGGGGAATCCGACACCCTCTTCTGACCTCCATGGCATTGCACGACACGGGTGCACAAACCTACATGCAGACAGTACATTCATACACATAAAAATAAATAAAATTAAAAAATATTAGTTATTTGTATGTGCATGTTTATGTATTCTTACCAAAATAACATCAAGAGAAACTTTAGGCGAATTAAATGATTCTGTTGCCATGGGCAAAGACCAAATCTAGCAGGAGGTCTCGTGTACTAGCCTATCATCATAAGCATCACTAGTCTAATTCCTTTCCTCTTGTTCTGATTCTAGTCTCACCAAACATCCTTCTCATTACTGTTTTCCTTTAGAACTATTAACATGGGAACAAATGCATTGGATTAATTTTAAGAAGTCTGGTCTGAAGCTGGAGGAGTATGTACCTGTAATCCTTGCACTTAAGTAGGTGGAGGCAAGAGAATCGGGAGGCCACAGCTGTCCTCAGCGACATGCCAAGACCTGGTCTCCAGTCACCACCCTACCCCCCTCACACACACACAAATTCTGGGATGGGTAACAGGAGTATTTTATTGTGTTTATATATATTGTATATTATTATTATATATATTATATAAATTTTTTTTGTTTTTTTTGAGACAGGGTCTCCCTGTAGCCCCAGCTGTCCTGGAACTCGCTCTGTAGACCAGGCTGGCCTTGAACTCACAAAGATCCACCTGCCTCTGCCTCCCGAGTGCTAGGATTAAAGGTGTGCACCACCACGCCCGGCATAATATATATTATATATTTTTTTTTGTCTTCCTGGAACTGACTATATAGATTAGGCTGGCCTCGAACTCACAGAAATCTGCCTGCCTCTGCCTCCTGAGTGCTGGGATTAAAGGCATGCACCATGATGCCCAGCTGTTTAATATTTTATACGTATGAGATGTGCAGGAGGTCACGCTGTAGAATGTGCCCACCAAATATGTAAATAAAAATGTTTAATATCTTGGGGCTGGAGAGAGGGATCAGTGGTTAAGAGCACTAGCTGTTCTGGCAGAGGACCCAGGTTCAATTCCCAGCACCCACATGGCAGATAATTGTCTATAACACCAGTTCCAGGGGAAATCTGATGCCCTCTTCTGACCTCCACAGGCATTGCACGTCAGAGTTCACTGGTGCATTTATATTTAGGCAGGCAGCATAATCATACACATAAAATATTTTAAAAATGGGCTGGAGAGGGGCTGGAGAGATAGCCTAGCAGTTAAGTGCACCAACTGCTCTTGAAGAGGACCTGGGTTCGATCCCCAGCACCCACATGGCAGCTAAGAACCGTCTGTAACTCCAATTCCAGGAGAACTCCAGTTCCAGGGGAATCCGACACCCTCTTCTGACCTCCGCGGCATTGCACGACATGGGTGCACAAACCTACATGCAGACAGTACATTCATACACATACAGAAATAAATAAAATTTTTTTAAAAACATTTTTTTTTTTTTTTTTTAGTCTTTTGAAAGGGTTCCTGATAGCCCCAGCGTCCTGGCCTTGAACTCTAAAGATCTGCCTGCCTCTGCCTCCGGAGTAATAGGATTAAAGACCCGCGCCACCACACCCGGCTAAAAGAAGCATGTCTTTTATAAGTGGCTACAAGTGACTCATTACTAACAATGGTAATAAGAGTCTTCTGAGCATCTGTAAACATAATTTTGCTTTCATAAGGATCAGAGAGTAGAATTAAAGTGACCGCAGGCTGGTAGTGCACTTCAGTGCACCGTGAGATAACAGAAATCCTCTCTGAAGTGGAGCAACCTTCAACACAAGTTGTAAGATTGCTATAAATAAACTCAAGCTAAATATCACCTCAGAAAAACAAATCCCCATGAATTGTTCAAAACAAGAGATGGGCTGGAAGGGATGGCCTAGAGTTAAGAGCGCCGACCCTCTTGCAGAGGGCAGGTTCAAACCCTAGCACCACATGGGGCTGAGAACCGTCTGTGACTCCGGTTCGGAGAACTCCAGTTCAGGGAATCCGAGACCCTCTCTGACCTCCGCGGCATCGCCGACACGGGTTTCGCAGCCTGCATGCAGACAATACACATTCATACACATCAAAAATAAAATATAAAAAGCCGGGCTTGGTGCGCGCACGCCTTTAATCCTAGCACTTGTGAGGAGAGGCAGGCGGCATTTTGTGAGTTCAAGCCAGCCTGGTCTACAGAGGCGAGTTCCAGGGACAGCTGGGGCCTACACGGGAGACCTGTCTCAAAAGACCAAACAAACAAACAAAAAAAAACAAAAAATAAAAAAAATAAATAAATAAAAAAATTAAAAAAAAAAAAAGAAAAACAAGCAGCATGTACTTCCCTTTGAGACTCTCAGATATTATAATTCTCAAATAGATAAATGAAGGAAAATTTGGATTTTTTTTTTCAGACAAGGGAAATCAAAGAGAATTCATTACAAACAAACCTGCATTGCAGGAACAATAATGAACACTATCCAAGCAGAAAGAAGGTACTAGAAGGAACTGAAATAGACACACACACACACACACCACACACACACACACACACAAGTGCCAGGAAATATTTGCTACATTTTGAATAACTACATCCTCACCGAGATTCATGCCATCACCAACAACAATATTAAGAGGTGGAACTTTTTGGGTTTTTTGGTCTTTTTCTAGACAGGGTCTCCCTGTATCCCCAGCTGTCCTGGAACTCACTCTGTAGACTAGGCTGGCCATGAACTCACAAAGATCCGCCTGCCTCTGCCTCCTGAGTGCTAGGATTAAAGGCATGCCCCACCACGCCATGCAAGAGGTGGAACTTTTTAGGAAGGGATTAACTCCTGAAAGCTCTACCCTAATGGATGAGATCTGCAACCCTACAAAAGGCTTGGAGGAAGCTGGGAAGATGGCTCAATTGGTAAACTGCTTTGCTGCTTACAAATGAGGACCCAAATTCAATCCCCAGCTCTGGGGTAAAAAGCTAGGGATTTAGCCGGGCATCCTGGCACATGCCTTTAATCCTAGCACTTGGGAGGCAGAGGCAGGCGGATCTTTGTGAGTTCAAGGCCAGCCTGATCTACAGAGTGAGCTCCAGGACAGCTGGGAGCTACAGGGAGACCCTGTCTCGGAAAGAGAAAAAAAAAAAAAAGAGAGTGCATGCCTTTAATCCCAGAACTCAGGAAGCAGAGGCAGGAGGATCTCTGTGAATTTGAGGCCAGCGTGGATTACAAGAGCAAGGTCCAGGCCAGCTGGAGCTACAGGGAGACCTTGTCTCAAAAACACCAAAAAATAAATAAAAAAAAAAAAAAAAAAAATCTTTTTTTTTTTCATTAAATAAATCTTTTTTTTTTTTTTTTTTGGTCTTTTGAGACAGGGTCTCGCTGTAGCCCCAGCTGTCCTAGAACTCACTCTGTAGACCAGGCTGGCCTTGAACTCACAAAGATCCACCTGCCTCTGCCTCCTAAGTGCTAGGATTAAAGGAGTGCACCATCACACCCAGCTAAATAAATCTTTTAAAAGAAGTGTCAGGAGTGGTAGCATATGGCTGTAATCTCAGCACTTAGGAAGCAGAGGCAAGCAGATCTCTGTGTTTGTTTGAAGACAGCCTGGTCTATATAGTGAGTTCCAGGCCAGCCAGGGCTATGTAGTGAGATCCTGTCTAAAAAATGGGTGGCTGGGTTTGGTGGCACATACTTTTAATCCCAGCACTCGGGAGGCAGGGGCAGGCATATCTTTGTGAGTTCAAGGCCAGACTGGTCTACATAGTGAGTTCCAGGCCAGCTGGGGCTACAGGAAGACACTGTCACAAAAATGCCAAAGGAAAAAAAGGGGGGCGGGGGCTGGAGAGAAGGTTCAAAGGTTAAAGCACTGATTGCTCTTGCAGAGGACCCGGTTTGGTTCCAGGTACACATAGTAGCTAACAACTTACTGTAACTCCAGTTCCAGTGAATCTGATGCCCTCTTCTGGCCTTCACAGGTATTGCATGACATGGGTGCACTTAACATGCAAAACACTCATACACATAAAATAAAAATAAAGTTCAGGCCAGCCTGGTCTACAGAACGAGCTCCAGGCCAGGGACTAAAGGGAGACCATGTCTCGAAAAGACCAGAAAAAAAAAAAGAAACAATCAAGGAAGTGAAGAGAAATCCCACAGAGTGGGAGGAAACCTTCACCACAGAAAACATCTGGCAAAGCATTGATTTCCAGAATATATAAACTACTCAAAAAAACAAAAAGAAGAAAGAAAAAAGAAAAAAAAAAAGCTGGGCGTGGTGGCGCATCCTTTAATCCTAGCACTTGGGAGGCAGAGGCAGGCGGATCTTTGTGAGTTCAAGGCCAGCCTGGTCTACAGAGCAAGTTCCAGGACAACTGGGGCTACAGGGAGAACCTGTCTCGAAAAGAACACAAAAAAAAAAAAAAAGAAAGAAAACAAATGACCCACTCAATAAATGAGCAAAGAGCTGAACAGAGACTTCACAGGAGGAATTAAGGATGGCTTAGAAACATCTTAAGAAGTGTTCAGCATCACTAATCATTAGGAAATGCAAATGAAAAACCACTTTAAGATATCGTCTACTCCAATAAGACTGGCTAGGATCAAGAAAACAAATGATACCAAGTGCTGGAGAGGTTGTGGGGAAGGGGAAACACTCATCCACTGCTGGTGGGAATGTAAACTCATGCAGCCCTATGGAAAGCAGTGGTGGAGAACCTTTGAAGACTTGGAATGAACTTGCCACTCGACCCCCAGCCATACCACTCCTGGATGTACCCTCAAGACTCACCCCACTGCAGAGATACATACACAGCCATGTTTATTTCAGCTCTTCTTCACAATAGAAAGGAGATGGAACCAACCCCAATGTCCCTCAACTGATGAGTGGATAGAGAAAATGTGGTACATCTACACAATGGAGTTCTATGCAGCAGTAAAGAAAGATGACATCATGAGCTTTGCAGGAAAATGGCTGGAGCTAGAGGACATCATGCTGAGTGAAGTTAACACAGTCCCAGAAAAACCTTGGATGCTGTGCCAATTACCCAGTTGTATTTCCTGTGCATGGCCCCCTTGAGCTTTTGTCCAAGTCAGTTGGGACATATTGGAAAACAACAACAACAGCAACAGAAAGGACTGCATCAAAGAAATGACTGAAACAGTGAACTTTGTACCCAAACAGTCAACTTCCACATGGAGATGATATGAGAAAGACTGAGGAAGATGAAAAAGCAATATTTGGGCAGATGCATGAGCTCTGGTGGGGTGGGGGGATGGGGGGAACGGGCCTAGATTTGATAATCTATATATATAAATTAAATTAATTAAAAAAGAGAAATGATATTGACCTATGGAAAAGTTTAATAATTAAAAAAATTGAAAAAAAAATAAAAGCACGATTGCTCTTGCAGAGGACCCAGGTTAGATTCCCAGCACCCATGTGGAGGCTGACACTCATCTATAACTCCAGTTCCAGGGAAGTTCAGAGCACTCTTGACCTCAGCAGGCACTGCACTAACATGGTGCACCTTATACATGCAGACAATATACTAAACAATAAAATAAAGTATAAGCTGGGCATGGTAGTTCATGCCTTTAATCCCAGCACTTGGGGGCAGAGGCAGGAGGTTACTCTCTGTGAGGCATTGCCTGATCTCTACATAGTGAGTAGTTCAGCCATCTGGGCTAAGGGAGTCTCTGTCTCAAAAAGACAAAAAAAAAAAGAAAAGAAAGAAAAGAAAAGAATAAAGCAAAATAGAAAAAGAAAGAAAGAGAAATGAAAATAAGAAAGAAAGAAGAAAACCTCTCACACCATAACACAAACATAAAAACTAATCTCGAAGGCTACATTAAAATTTAGTAATAAATAACATATTTCCTATTGTTTTGTTATGAACTTCCCTTTAGCCTCAACTAGCCTGGAAATTGCTATGTAGACTAGGCTGGCCTGGATCTCACAGAGATCAACCTGTCTCTGCCTCCCAAACACTGGGAGTAAAGGAGTGCACCACCATGCCCTGGCCTCCAATTTTTTTTAACGTATGTGTACTTGTGTGCATCAGTGCATGTGCCTGGGAAGGCAAAGACATCAGAGGCCCCTGGCATTGGAGTTGCAGGTAGTTGTAAGCCACTCCATATGGGTGCAGGGAATAGAACTAGGCTCCTCTGTAAGAGTAGTATATGCTCTGGCTGGGTGTGGTGGCACATGCCTTTAATCCTAGCACTCAGGAGGCTGGACCCTGTCTTGAAAAGACAAAAAAAAAAAACCAAGAAAAAGAAAAGTGTACACAGCTGGGACTGTATCTCAGAACCTTGTGGGTAGATTACTGGCTCAGTGTGTAGAAGGTCCTAGGTTTTATCCCCAGAATCACATACAAAAAAAGGAAGAAAAAAACATTAATAGCTAATAACTGAAAATTTTGTATGGAGAGAGGGTATCAGTGTGTGTACATGTTCCCGTGTGTGGGTGCACATGTCTGCCATGTATGTATAGAGGATGGAGGACACACTCAGGTGTTGTCCTTCAAAGACATTCATCCATATATGTATTTTTAGGGGAAAGGTCGGATTTGAGATGGTTTCCCTGTAGCTCTAACAGGCCTCAGTCTCACAGAGAGCCATCTGCCTCTGCCTCTGCCTCTGCCTCTGCCTCTATTTTGGTCTTTTTGATACAGGGTTTCCCTCTAGCCCCAGCTGGCCTGGAACTCACTATAGACCAGGCTGGCATTGAATTCACAGAGATCCACCTGCCTTTGCCTCCCAAGTGCTGGGATTACAGGCTTGTGCCACCATGCAGTCCCAGCCTAAATCTCAGGGGGTTTTGCTGTTGTTGTTTTTCTTTTTGTGACAGGGTGTCCCTTTAGTCACAGCTGGCCTGGAGCTCACTATGTAGACCAGGGTGATCTTGAACTCACAGAGATCTGCCTGCCTCTGCCTCCTGAATACTGTGATTAAAAGCATGCACTACCACGCCTGGCTAAATCTCAGTTTCTATGAGGCAGGAAGATTGTGAATTCAAGGCCTGTGCTACATGGCAAGATCCGATCTAAATAAATAATAATCCTATTTCTTCAAATATTTCATACATATTTTATAATCTATATCTAATCCAAGTTCAAAATTTGAGTTTATTGGGAATTTAAACTATTTCTACATATGAGTCTGCATGTACTTCTGCCTCCATTAATCCTCATTTCCAATGGTTCCTCATGTCGGCATTTTTTTTTTTTGTACGTGTATGAATGTACTGTCTGCATGTAGGTTTGTGCACCCATGTCGTGCAATGCCGCGGAGGTCAGAAGAGGGTGTCGGATTCCCCCGGAACTGGAGTTCTCCTAGAATTGGAGTTACAGACAGTTCTTAGCCATCATGTGGGTGCTGGGGATCGAACCTGGGTCCTCTGCAAGAGCAGTCGGTGCTCTTAACCGCTAGGCTATCTCTCCAGCCCCATGTCAGCATTTTGAAATATTATGTGGGTAGTATGTGTATGTTTGTTCGTATGTGTGTGTACATGTTGGTGTGGATGCCGGCACACATACCCCTTTGTCCATGTGCATGAAGGCCTGAGGTTGAAGTTGTATGTCCTCCTCAGTCTTTCTCTACCTTATATATTGAGCCAGAGTCTCTCAGTTGAACCTGGAGCTCCCTGATTCAGATAGTCTAGCTAACCAGCTTGTTCAAAGGATTGTCCATCTCCACCTCCCAAGGACTGAGATTATATATAGGTTGGGCTGTCCAACATTTATGTGGTGATTGGGAGTCTGAATTCCAGTTCTCATGGTTGGACAGGCAAGTGTTGATATCAGAATCTTTTTTTTTTTTTTTTTTTTTTTTTGTTTTGGTCTTTTTTGAGACAGGTTCTCCTGTAGTTCCAGCTTGGCCTGGAACTTCCAGTGTAGACCAGGCTGGCTTTGAACTCACAGAGATCCACTTGGCTCTGCCTCCTGAGTGCTGGGATTAAAGGCATGCACCATCATGCCCCAAACATAAAAAAAAAAAAACATTTTTTTTTGTATGTTAATGAATATACTGTCTGCATGTAGCCTCGTGTGCACCATGTTGTCGCAATGCCGCAGAGGTCAGAAGAGGGTCTCAGATTCCCCTGGAACTGGAGTTCTCATGGAATTGGGAGTTACAACAGACGGTTCTTAGCCGCCATGTGGGTGCTGGGGGATCGACCCGGGGTCCTCTGGAAGAGACAGTAGGTGCTCTTAACAGCTAGGCTATCTCTCCAGCCACAAAACAACTTTTTTAAATGAAAAGATCTCTCAAGTGCTGGGAATTACAGGTTTGTACCATTGTGCCTAGCTTAGTTTCCTCTATAAAATTTTTATTTATTTATTTTACTTTATTTAATGATTTACTGTATTTAGTTATTGGGTATGTTTTGAGGACAGGGTCTCCCTTTTGTCCCAGCTGGCCTGGAGCTCACTATGTAACAGGCTTGGCTGTGAACTCACAGAGATCCTCCTGCCAATCTGCACTCCCGAGTCTGGGATTAAAGGCGACGTGCCACCAACCCGGCCCCCATTTATATTTAATTTTTTTGAGAGCTGGTCTCCCTGTAGCCTCAGCTGGCCTAGAACTCACTCTGTAGACCAGGCTGGCTTGAACTCACAGAGATCCGCCTGTCTTTGCTTCCCAAGTGCTGGGATCGAAGGCGTGCACCATCACACCTGGCTTAAAATTTTTATTTTTAATTATTTGTATATATATATATTGTATATATTTGTGGGGGTATGTGCACGTGAGCAGAGGTGGGCAGCAGAGGCCATAAGAGTCATGGATCCCCGGGCTTAGTAACCAAGGTAGGTTATGACTGCCCAATGTTAGTGTGCTGGGACAGAAGGGTCCTCAGAGCAGGCAGTGCAATCTCTTCCAGCTCTCCAGTCCTTTCCGGTTCTGAGGTGTTTGTTTTTTTTTTTTTCATTTTTTATGTGTATGAGTACTGTTTCGCATTGTATGGGGTACTGTTTGTGCACCTGTGTCGTGCATGGCCCGCAGGTACCAGAAAAGGGTGTTGGATTACCCTGGAACTGGGAGTTACAGACGGTTCCCTCCGCCCGCCATTTGGGTGCTGGGATCGAAAACCCAGGTTCCTCTACAAGAGCAGTCAGTGCTCTTAACTGCTAGGACCATCTCTTCAGCCCCTTAGTTGTTTTTTTTGAGACAGGATGCTTCCCTAGTTTTAGGCCCAGACTAACCTAGTTAACGTCACTATGTAAACTGGGCTGGCCTTGAACTTCAAAGATTCACTTGGCCTCTTGCATCCTGGTTCTGGATTTTAAAGGTGGTGCTGCCACTGCCCAGCCACACTTTTCTTTTTTAAAAAATATATTTTTTGTATTTTTTATTGTTTTTTTTTTTTGTGTATGAGTTGTTTTGCTTCATGTATGTAAATACAACCATGCCGTGCAAAGCCTTTGGAGGGCAGAAAAGAGTGTTGCATCCCCTGGAACTGGAATAACACAGGTTATCTAGCCACCTGTGAGTGCTGGGAATCAAATACTGGGTGCTTCTGCACAAGAGAAAAGCTTTTTGTTTTTTTCTTTTTTTGAGACGTGTCCGCCTTTAGTTTCCCGCAGCTGGCCTGGAACCACGTTTAGCCAGGCTGGTTGGTTCTTAAATGCACAGAGATCTGCCTCGCCTCTAGCCTCCCGAGTAGCTGCTATGTAAGGTGTACCATGCCCAGCTCCCTTTATTTTTAAAAAATATTTTGAAATTATGTGTATATGTGTATGTCTGTGTGGGGGTATGTGCATGTGTGTGGAGGTGCCTACAGAGGCCATGGGCCTATTTCCCAGGAGCTGGAGTCATAAGTGGATGTGAGCAAACCAACATGTTTGCTGTGAATTGAACTTGGGTCCTCTGGAAGAGCAACAAGTACTCTTAACAACTGAACCATCTCTCTAGGCTTTAGTTTGGTTTCTTCATAGAGAATGTGTTTTGCTTTTTTATTTTATTATTTTTTATATATATTTTTTTATTATTGTATGTGTGAGGGATGGTACTGTCTGCATGCGGGTTGGTGCACACCTGTCTGCAATGCCGGCAAGAGGTTCCAGAAGATGGGTGTCGGATTACCCCTGGAACTGGAGTTCTCCCCGGATTGGAGTTTCAGACGGTTTCTTTGCCGCCATGTGGTGCTGGGGATCGAACCCGGGCCACCGTCCTCTGCAAAGTGGTCGGCCGCTCTTAACGGCTAGGGGCATGTCTCCAGCCCCTGCTTTTTTTGTTTTTTAATTAAAAAATGAGACCACTTGTACTAGTTTTTCTGTTGCTTGAAAAAATATCTAAGGAAAAAAAGAACATTTTTATTTTTATTTATTGTATTTATTTTTTGTCTTTTTGAGAGAGGTCTCCCTGTTGTCCCAGCAGTTCTGGAACTCGATTCTGTAAGACCAGGCTGGCCTTGAACTCCACAAAGATCGCCTTGCCTCTGCCATTCCACAAGTGCTAGGATTAAAGAGGTGTGCACCACCATGCCTGGGTTTTTTTTTATTTTGTTATGTTATGTATGAGTGCATGTATGTAAGCACATCTGTGTCTCGTACAATGCCCATGGAGGTCAGAAGAGGGTGTTGGAGCCCCTTGAAATGCAGGTAGGATAGTTGTTGGTTGCCATGTAGGTACTGAGATTTGAACCTGGATCTTCTGCAAGAGCAGTCAGTGCTCTTAACTACTGAGCCATCTCTCCAGCCCCTCAAAAGAACTTAAAGGAGGAATTTATGGTTCAGAGGTCTCAGTCCCTGGTCACCAGTCTCCCTGTCTAGATCTGTGATGAACTGAAACATCACAGTGAAGAAGAGGTGGAGCCGAGGTGTTTACCTCATGCCAGCCAGGGGGCAGAGAGCAGGGAAGGAGCCGGTGAAAGGAAGGCATGGTGGGCCTCAGAGCCACATCCCAGTGCCCCACTTCCTCCAGGCAGACACACCACTTTCAACAGGTTTTTTGTGTTTTTTGTTTTGTTTTATTATTATTTTTACGTATGTGGTGCTTACTGTCTGGCCAATGTAGTTTCTGTTCACCCATGTCCTGAATGCCGCGCAGGAGGTCAGAAGAGGGGCGTCGGATTCCCTCTGGAACTGGAGTTAAAAGACGTTGCTTAGCTGGCCATGATGGTGCTGGGAATCGAACCCAGTCCATTCTACTCCAGCCCCTTTACAACAGTCCTTTATTACAGCACCCAATCATGATTCAGTGATGATACATGCAATAATTAGTCTCGAATTGGGCAAGAGCCCTCACAACCAATCACTTTCCAAAATAAGGCCTCCAAATCTGAAATTTTAATCAAAATTTTTTAATTTATTAATTATTTGGTAAGTTTTCTTGCATGATGACCGTGTATGCGCGGGTAGGAGTTGGATCTGACACCTGACCGATCAAGGTCTAGCCCATGTGGGATCGACCGGCTCTCAAGTCGCGCTTAACCGTATGGCATCCCACCCCATAATAACTTATTACATTCGCATATCATCAAACCCTTTTTCGGGTCTGACTTCAGTTAGTAGACTTCAGGTATTCTACCAGTTGGTATACTTCCAGGCTTGAGCTTTAGAGTCCATGTAAGTACCAATGCTGTATTCTTTATTCTTTCTCTGAAGTCCTAGTTAAGAGACAACTCAGGGTAATACTTCCTCTAGGAAACCTTTCCTGATGCTCAGAGGAATCCAGGATGGCAGAATCGCTGCCAATGCCCTACATATTCCTACTTTTCAGAGCTACCCAAGTATCTCTCAACTGAAAGCATAGTCAACTTACCACTTTATATTGAAAATTGACCTTTTTTTTTTTTTTGTAGTGAGGCAGGTCTCCCTACGCCGATATCCCCAGCTGGGCCTGGAACTTGCTAATGTACACCTGGCTGGCCTGAACGCAAACCTCTGGATTAAAGTTGGTGCTTAGAATAAAGGCATGCACCACTATGTCTAGCTCTGAAAATTGCCATTTTAAACATGTATTTCCTTCTTTAATTAATTAGTTTTTGAAACAGAGTCTCAAAATGTAGACCAAGCTGTCCTTCAATTTGCATAACCCTGCTGCCTTTGCTTCCAGAGTGCTGGGATTATAGGCATGTGTCACCCTATCCAGCAGGATTCTAGCTCCTCTTTCACTCAATATTACCATTTATAGCAGAGACACAGAGAAAAGGGAGACGAGAGAGAGCCATGGGGGTCACACTTTTAACCCCAGCAAACATCAGGAGGCAAGAGGCAGTGGATTTCTGTCGAGACAAAGATCGCAGCCTCTCTGGTTCTACATAAGCAAGTCTAGTCCAACTGGGGGGACTACAAGGAAACCATGTCTAAAACGACGAGAGAGTAGAAGAGATAGAGAGAGAGAGAGAAGAGAGAGAGAGAGAGAGAGAGAGAAGAAAGAGTATTTTTCAAAACCAACCAACCAAACAAACAAACAACAAAAGCAATAAAAAACAAAGGTGTCTCTGGGGGCCAGAGAGATGGCTCTGCAGTTAAGGGCACTTGCTCTGCTATCATGAGGAAATGAGGAATGGAGTTTGGATCCAAGCACCCACAAACCAGGAGTTCCCTGGAAATGTCTGCAACCCCAGTTCCAAGGTAGGCAGAGACAGGAGTGTCAGTGGGGCTTGTTGACTTACTGCTTAGCCAAGAAGACTTAAACCCCATGTTCAGAGAGAGACCCTGCCTCAAAGGAATAGTAGTGAGAGAGGAAGGCACCCCACACCTTCTTCTGGCCTCCAAGCACATGCTTCTGCTTACACACATAAACCCGCAAAATAAAGTTTCTTTTTCTGAGGCAGGGTGGTCTTGTAGCCCCGGCTGGCCTGGAACTCACTATATAGACCAGGCTGGCCTTGAACTAACAAAGATCCGCCTGCCTCTTCAGGGATTAAGGCATGCTTCACCATGCCTGGCTAGACAAATAGATAATTTTTATTCTTAGAACAGGCCTTGATTTTTGTTAATAAAAAAGCTTCATATTTGCTGGGCTTGGTAATACACTCAGGAGGCAAAGGCAGAGGCAGGCAGATCTCTGAGATTGAGGCCAGCATGGTCTACGTAGTAAATTCTGGGCCAGTTGGGACTACAGAGAGATTCTGTCTCAAAAAGACACCCCCCCCAAAAAAATTTTTTAAAGTACCTTTAAATTTCTTTTGCTTTCTGAGTCTGTGCTTGTGCCTTCCCTTTCACAACTTTCTACAACTCCATAAGGAAAGCGTATCTATTTCTTGGTCCTGTCATGAACAATTTATCCTTTTTTTTTTTTTTTTTTTTTTTGAGACAGGGTCTCCCTGTAGCCCCAGCTGTCCTGGAACTTGCTATGCTAGACCAGGCTGGCTTGAACTCACAAAGATCGCCGCCTGCCTCTGCCTCCCAAGTGCTAGGATTAAATGTGTGCGCCACCACGCCCGGCTTGTCATGAACAATTTAGCATGCATGTAGCCACCAAAGGCCCTGCTGACATGTTTATTGTTTGTTTTAGATAATCTCATAAGGACTTTAGGTCTCATAGCACCATCCCTTCATTTCTTGGTATAAAGGTAAACAATCCTATTATCAGGGGTTCAGGACAGCCTAGTTTTGTTAGAGGCTGTATTCTATGAAATCCTATGATGGTATGTCAAACACTGTACCATTCTGAGTGCCTCTAAGTACCTCATTTAACTAGATATAGAAGAACAGATTAAGGCCGTTCAGTGCCCTGGGCATGGTAATGAACACCTTTAATTCCAGCACTCAGGAGGCAAAGGCAGGTAGATCTCTGTGAGTTTAAGGCAAGCCAGGTCTACATAGTGAGTTCTAGGCCAGCTGGGGCTACAAGGAGTTCCTGTTTCAAAAATAAATTGTTCAGTGGTTATTCCTACCCATTAAGTGGTATGGGCAGTGGGAGCGGCAGCTGAGTCTTTATGCTTTAAAAGCCAAGTGCTAAACAGGCACCGAAGCGCACACTACGTGCAGAATTTCCCATGCCAGCACCTGCCACACCAAACCCCTGAATGAACTCTTACTGCTCTTGTGCTGTATGGACGGCAATGGCTGCACAGTACGGATGTGAATCTAAGTGTCTAAAATTTATTTGGGTCTCCCTGTAGCCCCAGCTGTCCTGGAACTCACTCTGTAGACCAGGCTGGCCTTGAACTCACAAAGATCCGCCTGCCTCTGCCTCCCAAGTGCTAGGATTAAAGGCTTGTGCACCACCACGCCCAGCTTAAAAGATTATTTTTATGTTTCCCTATATTGTAAAGTCATACTGTGATTTTTTAAAGCAAACATCGATTAAAAATTTTTTATTAATTTTATTTTTTATGTGTATGAATGTACTGTCTGCATGTAGGTTTGTGCACCTGTGTTGCACAATGCCACGGAGGTCAGAAGAGGGTGTCAGATTCCCCTGGAACTGGAGTTAAAGACGGTTCTTTTTTTTTTTAATTAATTAATTTATGTGTATGAATGTACTGTCTGCATGCATGCAGGTCTGTGCACCCGTGTCGTGCAATGCCGCAGAGGTCAGAAGAGGGTGTCGGATTCCCCTGGAACTGGAGTTACAAATGGCTCTCAGCTGCCATGTGGGTGCTGGGGATCGAACCCGGGTCCTCTGCAAGAGTGGTCGGCACTCTCAACCACTAGGCCATCTCTCCAGCCCCGCAAACATCAATTTTGTGAATATATGTAGCCTGGTTATTTAAAAGTAAATAAAATATGATTCAGGCCTCCAATGAGTTTAGTATTCAATAGGAGAAATTATATGAAGACCATGATTAGATACAGTAGAATACTGTGAAAGTATGAGGCAGGAACTGAGGCTCCCTGGCTGGGTTTCTGAGTCGCTAGAACATTTGGATACTGCCTTATATCTAGCAGTTAAAAAAAAAATCTTCTGGGTGTGGTGGCACACACTTTTAAACCCAGCAATGGAAAGGCAGAGGAAGGTGGGTCTTTGTTTTTTTTTAATTTTATTTATTTTTGTATGTGTATGAATGTACTGTCTGAATGCAGGTCTGCACACCCGTGGAACTGGAGTGCTCCTGGAATTGGAGTTACAAACGGTTCTTAGCCACCATGTGGGTGCATGGGGATCGAACCCGGGTCCTCTGCAAGAGCAGTTGGTGCTCTTAACCGCTAGGCTATCTCTCCAGCCCCATGGTGGGTCTTTTGTAAGGTGAAGCCCAGTCTGGTCTCCATAGCAAGTTCCAAGCCAGCTCAGGTGCCTTGAAAAGTATTTAGAGCCAGGCGTGGTGGCGTACCCCTTTAATCCTAGCACTTGGGAGGCAGAGGCAGGCGGATCTTTGTGAGTTCAAGGCCAGCCTGGTCTACAGAGCAAGTTCCAGGCCAGCTGCGGCTACAGGGAGACCCTGTCTCGAAAAGACAAAAAAAAAAAAAAAAAAGTATTTAAGTAGTTTCCACCTGTCAATTCAAATAATAGGCTTTGTGATTTTTAAAAGTCTTTTATTCTCTTTTTTTTTTTT
>VZQC01004379.1:154369-171060 GCA_009823505.1 Rhizomys pruinosus
TTAAAAATTTTTTTATTTTTATTTATTTTTTTAATTTCTTTTTTATTGATTTTATTTATTTCTGTGTGTGTATGAATGTACTGTCTGCATGCAAGTTTGTGCACCCGTGTCGTGCAACGCCGCGGAGGTCAGAAGAGGGTATTGGATTCCCCTGGAACTGGAGTTCTCCTGGAATTGGAGTTTCAGACGGTTCTCAGCCGCCATGTGGGTGCTGGGGATCGAACCCGGGTCCTCTGTAAGAGCGGTCGGCGCTCTTAACCACTTGGCCATCTCTCCAGCCCCAATTTTTATTTTTTTTTATGTGTATGAATGTACTGTCTGCATGTAGACTTGTGCACCCGTGTCGTGCAATGCCTCAGAGGTCAGAAGAGGGCATCCGATTCCCCTGGAACTGGAGTTAAAGACGGTTTTCAGCCGCCATGTGCGTGCTGGGGATCAAATCCGGGTCCTCTGCAAGAGCAGTCGGCACTCTTTACCGCTAGGCCATCTCTCCAGCCCCCAACTCAACATGAAATTTGCAGGTGGCAGTACTATTACAGAGACTTTCCCTGTCAGCACATACTCAGCATATGGCAATTTCTTTTATTCAACAAAATTTATTGAGCACTTTGTAAGTACCAGGCACTTTTTTTTTTTTTTTTTTAATGCGTATGAGTGTACTGTCTGCATGTAGGTTGGTGCACTCGTGTCGTGCCGCAGAGGTCAGAAGAGGGCGTCAGATTCCCCTGGAACTGGAGTTAAAGACAGTTCTTAGCAGCCATGTGGGTGCTGGGAATCGAACCCTGGTCCTCTGCAAGAGCAGTTGGTGCTCTTAACCACTGAGCCATCTCTCCAGCCCCTAGGCACTGTTCTATACACTGCAGCTACAGTAATGAATAAAAGATCTGTATACTCCTTAAGTTTACATTCTAGAAGGGAAGGGGAAGGCAAATCATAAAATGAGAACATATGGTACATGGTGATATGTGCCAGGGTAAAACTAAGCAACAATGAACAGGGTGTGTGCGCCAGTTTCCTTCTACTTTATACAAGGCGGTTGGGGTTTGCTATTTGTTACTCCTGAACTACAGCCCTCCCAAGACAGGAATAACTTTTACTCTCAACCTTCTGACTCCCAAAGCGTAGCACAGAACCAGGCACTGAGAGGCAAGATCCTTATGAATAATTTTCTTTTTTTGAGACAGTGTCCCTGTAGCCCCAGCTGGCCTTAAACTCGCTATGTAGACCAGGCTGGCCTTGAACTCAGAGATCCGCCTGCCTCCGCCTCCGGAATGCTGGGATTAAAGGGGTGCACCACCATGCCCGGCCTTATGACTAAATCATAAGCCTTCTGAGAAGCAGGAAACAAAGGCCTGTAAGTAGATTCTGCATATATAAGTCCATAAATTGAATAAACTAATAATTTGTATTTATTTCCATTAAATAAATTCCTTTTCGCATTCTTACACTACAGTATGAAAGTCTTACAGGCTTTTGAACGCCTAGTTCAAAACGCCTAATTTGAACATCTAATTACTTCTTTCACTCTACTACACGTTTTAATGCGTACAAGCATATTAAAAGAAAATAATACAAAAAAATGCAACATAGCCTTTGCCAGTGATTTCTTGATGCGAACAGTTGCTTTCTAAGGACAAATAACATTTGGGCTTTCTATTGAGCTACTCGGTCCCGCCCGAGGTATCAATTCATCAAGGTTATTATTCCTGGAAAACAAATCACCAAAAAGTGAAAAAAACTCTTAATCCCCGTGCGGGTACCCAGCCGGAACCTTGACCTCAAGATGGCGTCGCGCAGTCATAAGATTTAATCGTCTCCAATCAAAAATGGCAGAGTGGGTCGTAATTTACAACTCGAGCCTCTCTAGGTGCCAGCGGACGCTCCTTCTCTATGGTTATTCTTCTGTGCGTGGCGAGTCAGAGGCAACAGTGGAGACTATCTATCTCCAATCTTCTCTATGGTTTCCACTCACCACGCCTCCTGGCGCAGTGCACGCCGGGCAAGAGGAAGACCTCCAGAAGCTCCCCGCGCAGCGCGGCTGTGTTTGAGGCCTATGCAAGTAGGTGCTTCGGAAGCGGTCTCTCAGTCGAGCGGCGCGCACAAACCTCGAACTGGTGGAGCCCATTCGTAACCCGGCGCCCAGAGACCTCGAAGGCCGTCCCGTTTTTCTCAGCGGCGGGTGAGTTCACGCTTCTCAACGCGTGCGGAAACCGGTCGACCGGGTACCTCAGCTGTGGGAGGAGGACAAGCCAGGGTGGCTGTGGAGGGCCGGGTGGGGTAGGGGTGAGGGGGTGGGGGAGGGGACGGGCACGAGGCTGGGATTTCCTCCTCTCCTCCAAGGCCTCGAAAACCTGTGGGGCTCCAGAGCCCGCCGAGGCGGGACTCAGGTCTTGAACGTCACTCTTCGCATTTTGTGGTCTACTTTCCCTTTCCCTTGACGGTGGACCTGTGGCCTCGGCCCAGTCTGGGCTGCCGCTTGGCCTCTATAAAGGACCGGACCGCCGAAAGGGACGGTCCCCGACGCCCTTTTCTTGTCGAGCCTGCAGATCGCCCCTCTGTAGGTTTCCCGGGCCCTAAGGCTGTGCCTGTGAACCAGCCTGCACCCACTTTTTAAGCGAGGTGCCGGCCACCAACGGATTTCTTCCTCTTTGGTCTTAGAGAGCTCGTCACCAAGTGAACGGGCCCCACCCCTTCGTGGGTTTCCCTGATGTCCACTTTTTTTTTTAAGGACCTTCCCAGCCTGCTTAAGAGTTTCATGGTCTCATCCTCTTTTCTGGTTGAAGGATGCAGTCAACTGTATCCATTCATTCTAGGCACTACCAACCTTCACATTAAAGTATATTATCATCCTCCTTTGGTGTTCAGTATTGATTTTTAAATACGTTTTTCGAAATAGGAAGCATGAAGGTTCTTTTGAAGTTATGTAAATACAGATTAATATTGACGTGGAAATGCCATTTTAAATACAGAGCGAGTGGAGCAGACCTTCAAAAGGTTGGAAAGAGATTGGGTTTCTCTTGAACCAGACTGCTTTAGTATTTCAATAAAGCGTGTTAGGTAGTTGGCAGTATTGTTTAAACAGTTTTTGTATTGTTTATGAGCTTTTAATTTTCTTCAGTTTAAAAACTTGATTTTTTTTTTTTTTTTGAGATCACAAGTGATGTAGAGGGTCACTGTATACCATCGATAATTGTAAGTCTGTATATTGTATTGGGAAGGGTTGATATATTAATTGTGGATAGATAATCTTAACATAGTCTTCCACACCAAGAAAGTGATTATTTGTGTGAGAGGTTTAATTTTTTTAAAGGCTACTCAAAAAACATTCAGAGGTCCCAAAGGCATTTAGGTGGTCATCAGTTCTTGTGATTCCAGAAGGAGTTACATTACTCTAATTATTTGTTTAGCTTTTTAATGTCTTGGTTTTCTTCGTCTGTAAAAGGAGTTATAAAATATCCACTTCATAGATTAATGGAGTTGGGGACTGAGAAAAATGTTTGTAAAATTACAGTATTCAGATAACTGTGTTCCATGTTTGTTATTTAAGAATTATGGTGAAGTTCATGAGTCTTTACATTTCTTCTATTGTTACCTGAGTAGACAGAACACAGTTATATTAATTCTTAAGTTCTTTCTTTTCTTTTTTTTTTTTTTTTTTTTTTTTTTTTGGGACAGGGTNCTTTTTTTTTTTTTTTTGTCTTTTCGAGACAGGGTCTCCCTGTAGCTCCAGCTGTCCTGGAACTCACTCTGTAGACCAGGCTGGCCTTGAACTCACAAAGATCCGCCTGCCTCTGCCTCCCGAGTGCTAGGATTAAAGGGGTGAGCCACCACACCTGGAAAGTTCTTTCTTTCTTATTGATACACTATTAGGGGAGAGAGACCTTGCAGTAGAGTGAAAACAGCCTTTGAATTGGTAATTTCAGGATAATGGGCAGCTATCCTGAATCTCCACCCACTTACCTTGTTCCCTTGGACAAGTTAGCTTCTTCATCTATAAACACTATAACTTATGAACACCAGGTAATTTGGGGGAGTAGAAAAGATACTGAAGACTTTTGCAAATGAAAGCAAATAAAAATACTGACTTTATCACAGTGTTGCAAAAGTGTATCCTTTTTTTCCTCCCTTTTGGTAGGGTACCCAAAGACTGCTATGAAAAAATGTTTATTGTCTCATTGTTGAATTGAGCAACCATACATTAGGAGCATTGATCACAGTTTTTATTTATTTATTTTTTTGTCTTTTCGAGACAGGGTCTCCTGTAGCCCAGCTGTCCTGGAACTCACTCTGTAGACCAGGCTGGCCTTGAACTCAGAAAGATCCACCTGCCTCTGCCTCCCAAGTGTTAGGATTAAATGCACATGCCACCACGCCCGGCTTGATCACAGTTTTTATTTTTTATTTTTTTATTTATTTCTGTATGTGTATGGATGTACTGTCTGCATGCAGGTCTGTGCACCCGTGTCGTGCAATGCCGCGGAGGTCAGAAGAGGGTCTCGGATTCCCCTGGAGCTGGAGTTCTCCTGGAATTGGAGTTTCAGACGGTTCTCGGCCGCCATGTGGGTGCTGGGGATCGAACCTGGGTCCTTTGTAAGAGCGGTCGGCGCTCTTAACCGCTAGGCCATCTCTCCAGCCCGATCACAGTTTTTAAAAAAGATTTGTTTCTATGTGAGTGTGCCTGCTTGAATTTATGTGCACCACATGCATGCAGGTGCCCTGGAAGGCCAGAGGGCATCAGATCCCGTGGAGCTGGAGTTACAGGCAGTTCTGAGCTGCCTGGTAAGGTACAGGAAACTAGACCTGGGTCCTCTGCAAGAGCAGCAAGCCTTCTTATCCACTTGAGCCATCTCTTCAGCCTCTCATCATATTTAAAAAAAAAATTGTGATTTATTTTACCTTGTTGTTTCTGGATGTAGATAATATAAACATAGATATATGTAAATGTGTGTATTGCATACATATAGACACACACACATATAATGAATTTGTACACATTAATATTGGGTAAGGACTTCAGACCTGGTCAGAATTTGGAATTTTTCAAGTTAACCTTTTGGCTACAGACAAATTTGCATTGTTTTCCTTATGCATAATTTGGAGGAAAATTACATTGTTTTATAGCTTTGAACGCAAACATAATTAACATGAAGTTATTAGCAGTGTTAAAAGTACTCACCATCTTGAAAAACCATTGTAATTTTCAGTCTTTGGATTAAATATTTTGTTTTACTTGTTTTTATGTGTATGACTGTTTTGCAAAAGGCTTCTTAAAATTTTAGTATTGCCTTTTTTTCTTTTTCTGTTTCTTTTCTCTTTCCCCTCCCTTTTCTACCCCGCCCCCCCACTTTTCATCAGAGTCTCACACTCTTACCCAGTCTGGTCTGGAACACAGTATGTATCTCAGGGTGGTCTTAAAGGCTTGACAGTTCCCTTGCCTCAAGACATCATGCCAGCCTGCTTTTTACTTTGATATAATTTATCATTTACCAAAGTTGACAAAATACAATCAATTCTCAGTTGTCTTAACTCTTGTTTCTTTAGTTAACTTTTTAAAAATTTTGTTTATTTTTGTATTGTATGAATGTACTGTCTGCATGTAGGTTTGTGCACCCGTGTGCAGGGGTCAGAAGAGGGTGTCAGATTCCCCAGAAACTGGAGTTAAAGTCGGTTCTCAGCCACCATGTGGGTGCTGGGGATCGAACCCCAGTCCTCTGTAAGAGTGGTCGGAGCTCTTAACCGCTAGACCATCTCTCCAGCTCCTCCTTAGTTAACTTTTTACCAATTTGCTTTTTTCCTTTCCTTTCTCAGTAGTTTCCTTCTGACATGTTTTGTTAGTAAGTCGGAGATGTGATACTCCTTAGCCTACAAATACCAATGTATTTAATGTATTTAAGTTAGGAAGTTGTTTCTCTTATCTAGAAATGGTACTGTTACGAAAATCAGAGAGTTACCACTGGTACAATATTGTCCAATCTTCAGGTCTTCGATTTCAATAGCTGTCCTGAACTGCTAGTAGCTTTATTTATTTATTTATTTATTTATTTATTTATTTATTTTTGGTCTTTTTGAGGCAGGGTCTCCCTGTAGTTCCAGCTGTCCTGGAACTTACTCTGTAGACCAGGCTGGCCTTGAACTCATAAAGATCCGCCTGCCTCTGCCTCCCAAGTGCCAGGATTAAAGGCGTGCGCCACCACAGCCGGCTGCTAGTAGCTTTATAAAGCTCTGATATATATATATATTTTTTAAAGGTATGCAGAGTTGTGCAGTCACTGCCCAGAAGTGTCCCTCCTATTTGTCTGTGGTAGTCACTAATGTGTCTGTATAGGCAGTGTTGCCTTTTTCTCACTGAAAAATGGAAATTCCTCAAGAAAAGATCTGCTTGTTCTTTGGAGATTGGAAGTTTACAATTCCCTTCCCCTTCCTTGTCTCTCCACTTTTCAGTTTGTCTCTCTGTTTAGTGCTGGTGTGACAGGGCCTATTCCTAAGTTACAGATTGTCAAACTAGGCTGCTGAAAAGCTTTGTTTTGAAAGAAAATTTTTTTTTTTTTTTAATTTTTCTTTTAAACATTTTCTGTTCTTGGGCTGGAAAGATGGCTAAGGGGTTAAGAGCACAAACTCCTCTAGCAGAGGACCCAGGTTTGATTCCCAGCACCCACCTGGTAGCAAAGAGCGGTCTTTAAGCCAGGCGTGGTGGTGCACACTTTTTTAATTCTAGCACTCAGGAGGCAGAGGCAGGCGTACCTCTATGAGTTCAAGGCCAGTTTGGTCTACAGGGTGAGTTCCAGCCGGGGCTATAGGGAGACCCTGACTCAAAAAGACAAAAAAAAAAAAACTTCTGTTCTTTTGGCATGGGCCTTTTTTTTTTTTTAGAAATGGCTCCTGTGAAGTTCAGTTCCATGTAAATTTTGTGAAGTAATATTTTAAAGCCTGTGCTTAGGGTAGGGCAGGCATCAGTCTCTGATGTCCTGCCTGCTATAAGCAGGCCAGGAGACAGTTAATGTTAAATTAATAGTCATTATAGTCATCTTAGAGCCACTGGATTTCTATAACTTAAGTTTCATTCTTTCATCACTAATACAGATAGTTCCTAGAGGAGAACCTAGAGGAGAACCATGAGTTGATGGAAATCTGTTGGTTAATTCTTAAGACCATTTCAGAAATTTGGTGCTTATTCCTGTTAGAGCTATTCTGTCCCTAGTTTGATTTTTGTCTGGACAAGTCTGCAGTCAAGGAATATTGGATTATATATGTATCTGCAGTATTCCCAGAAATAAAGAAAATAATTAGAAAATAAAGAGAAAAAGTAAGGAAGAAAAGCAGAGCACATGTATATGTTGACTAGTATAGATCTTAGGTCTCTTGACTAAATATGTCTGTTTCTTATTTCAGTGTTTTGCCATGTGCAGCCATGACCACCACTACACTAAGTAGTGGTTGGGAACACTTCCATCATAGATGTTTGCTTTTTTATTTTGGGGTATGAAGTTTCATACTTAGTAGATAAAAATATTTTGAACCTTTTACTATAAATTTTCAGAAAAAAAGTCTTTTTGAGACAAGGTCTCAACTATTAGCCCCAGCTTAGCCTGAAGCTCACTGTGTAGACCAGACTGGCCTTGAACTCACAGAGATCCACCTGCCTCTGCCTTCCAAGTGCTGGGATTAAAGGCATGTGCCACCACCCCTGCATAAATAATTTTTTTTTCTTGAGATAGGATTTTTAAAAAAATTTTATTTATTTTTGTATGCGTATGAATGTACTGTCTGCATGTAGGTTTGTGCACCCCTGTCATGCAATGCCGCGGAGGTCAGAAGAGGGTCTCAGATTCCCCTGGAACTGGAGTCCTCTTGGAATTGGAGTTACAGACGGTTCTTAGCCACCATGTGGGTGCTGGGGATTGAACCCCGGTCCTCTGCAAGAGCAGTCGGTGCTCTTAACCACTAGGCTATCTCTCCAGCCCAGGATTTTTTTTTTTTTAATATTTTTTATTGTTAGAGGTTAGAGACAGGATCTTACTAAGTAGCCCTGGCTGGCAGGCCTCTAACAGATTTGCCAGCCTCTGCCTCCAATGGGGTCTTGCTTCAGTCCTAGTTGGCCTAGAGCTTGCTATGTAGACGATGTTGGCCTTGCTCACAGAGATCTTGCCTCTGCCTCCAAAGTTCTGGAATTAAACCATGGATCGCCATGCCTGACCTAGTTTTTAATCTTTCAAAATTTTTATTGACTTATTTTTTATGTGTATGAACGCTTTGCCCACATGTAAGTGCACTGTGTGTGTAATGCCCAGAGGGGCCAGAAGAGGGTCTTAGATCCCCTGGAATTTGAGTTATGGGTGATAGGGGTATGTGTGGGTGCTAGGGAACTGAACCTCTGTCTTCTGCAAGAGCAGGTTTTTTGTTTTTTTTTTTTAAAGATTTGCCATTTATTTATTTATTTATTTATTTATTTATTTATTTATTTATTTATTATTTTCCTCTTTTTGAGACAAGGTCTCCCTGGAGCCTCAGTTGTCCTGGAACTCACTCTGTAGACCAGGCTGGCCTTGAACTCACAAAGATCCGCTTGCCTCTGCCTCCCCAGTGCTAGGATTAAAGGCGTGCTCCACCACGCCTGGCTTGTGTGGTTTTTTTTTTTTGTTGTTGTTGTTGTTTTGTTTTTTTTTTGAGCCGTGGTGTGCCTTTAGAGATCCACCTACCTCTGCCTCCTGAGTGCTGGGATTAAAGGCGTGCACCACCACGCCAGGCACTAAAGATGGTTCTTAGCCTCCATGTGGGTGCTGGGAATCAAACCTGAGTCCTCTGCAAGAGCAGTCAGTGCTCTTAACCGCTGAGCCATCTCTCCAGCCCCCAAGAACAGTTTTCTTTTTTGGTATTTTTGAGACAGGGTCTTCCTTTAGTCCCAGCTGGCCTGGAGTTTCCTATTTCGACCAGGCTGGCCTTGATATCACAGAGATCTGCCTGCTTCTGCCTCCTTAGTGCTGGGATTAAAGGCATGTGCCGCCACGCCGTGCAAGAGCAGTTTTCTTAACCGCTGAGCCATCTCTTCAGCTCTAACACTTTTTATTTTATTTATTTATTTTTGGTCTTTTTGAGTCAGGGTTTCCCTGTAGTTCCAGCTGTCCTGGAACTATGTAGACCAGGCTGGAACTATGTACATCTGCCTGCCTCTGCCTGCCTCTGCCTCCCTAGTGCTGGGATTAAAGGTGTGTGCCACTGTGCCTGGCCTAACAGTATTTTTTAAAAATACCGTTTAGTACTTAACTGGCAAGGGAGATACCATGATCATGAATGAAGGTGGGTTTCCCAGGGTGAGGCTCATCCATTGCACTCTGAATTTGCTGACCTCTGCAATTTCCCCGAATTTGGGGTACTCTGTGGCATAATTTGTGGTAGTGGGGAACTTTTAATGGTCTCCCCTGTTTAAAAAGAATATTGTTTAAGCCGGGCGTGGTGGCTCATGCCTTTAATCCTAGCACTTGAGACAGAGGCAGGTGGATCTTCTGTGAGTTCATGGCCAGTCTGGTCTGCAGAGTGAGTTCCAGGACAGCTGGGCTACAGGGAGACCCTGTCTTGAAAAGACCAAAAAATATATATATATTTAAATAATTTTCAGTAGTAGTGACTATATCTTTCTCATACTCTACATATCCCCTAAGCAAATCCTTTTGGCAATCTTTTTTTTTTTTTTGTCTTAGGCAGGATCTCCATGTAGCACCAGCTGGCCTATAAATCAATATGTAGACCAGACCGGTATTGAATCCACCTGCCTCTGCCTTTTTGGCAATCTTTACAATATATCCAGATTCCAATTATTTGTACCAGTATTATGTACTTCAGATCACTGTTTATTGCCTGGACTATTGCAGTAGTCTCTTGCTTCCATCCTGTTTCCTTTCAAGGATGACTGTGATTCTGGAATTTTTTTTTTTTTTCTTTTGGTCTTTTTGAGACAGGGTCTCCCTGTAGCCCCAGCTGTCCTGGAACTCACTCTGTAGACCAGGCTAGCCTTGAACTCAAAGATCTGCCTGCCTCTGCCTCCCAAGTCTAGGATTAAAGGCATGCGCCACCACGCCTGGCTATGGCCTGCATTTTATAAAGGTCTTCATGCCTCTGTCTCCCAAGTGCTGGGATTAAAGGCATGGTCTACCATGCCCAGATGATTCTGTTAATTTTGAACACTCCCCCTACAGATTAGTGCACACTATCTGACTTTCCTTGTGAATTCTCCCAGTTGACCTTTCTGATCTTCCCTATTTGCCATTTCCTTTGCATGGCTCTTCCCTCTGAGTAGGGCTTCCTGCCTCAGGGTCTTGAATCTTGTTCAAAGTTTTTTTGTTCTTCGTGAGGCCTGATCAGTGGAACTGAAAATAAACAATCCCCAGCTCTTTTCCCCATTTCATTTTTCTATTAAATACCTACCAACCTCTATCTCTGTAACTTAGAACTATTATGCATTGCTTATCTTTGTAAGAATGTATACTTGTTTTAACATGACAAAACATAAAATTGTTGATAGCCTATAAAGTGTTTAAAGTGAATGTTAATATTTATCAAAGATAATCAGGAATGTTTGTTTTCTGAATATCCTGAGGGGCCATTATCTTCTTAAATGAAAAAGAGACTAGTCATAAAATTGGCTATTCACTGTAATTTCACCTTTGATGCCCATCCTATGATACGTTTTGACTAGCTTTAAATAAAAGAGAAACATCTCATAGAAAAATTAGGAATGAATGTAATGTGTATATTGGTGAAACTAAAATATCTGGTTAACTTTTAGCATTAAAAACCATAAAATGTAGCTTAACCCCTGAGATTAAAACTTTATTTAAAAAGTACTATTTATATCTAATACTGGTGGGAGAAAAGTGCTTTAAAAATGAATTCATGGCCCAGTTTTGTATCATCGTGAAGCTAGGGACTGGGCCATTGCTTGCATAGTACCTGGCATGTAGTAGCTGTTTAATAAATCTGTCGTTGAGTCCTCAGAAGTTGTTTGCTAATTCATTAATTAATTTATTTATTCAACAGGTACTATACCAACTGCCTTCCTAAGAAAAGTGCTGAGATAGAGTATTATTATAATACAAGAGCTTCTGTAAGTAGGACAGTGGCCTTCTCTGTTTTAACAGATGCACCCTCCTGCACCTCTCCATATAGAATATTTGTATTACAGAGATCATTAAGAAACTCAGTTGGGGAGGGGAACAAATGAAAACACAGTGTCATAGCACATGTGTGATGATGCCATAATAAAACCCATAATGAAACTTGATGTGATAACTTTAAAAATTCACAGTAAAAAAAAAAGCAACATACATAAATTTAAGCACATATAATGTCTTAGAACCTTGTATTTTCCTTTGTAATCTATGCCGATACCTACCTAAATTTTTAAAAGCATTTGTAGCACCTTTGCTAAATACAGGAATCAGTCTAGGAATTATTTTACAGGAAAATAAGAATATGGTGTTTTCAGAAATCAAAATTCAGGTTTTATATACTCTTAAAAAAGTTCTTAAGTTACAAATTAATTACCTGTGTATGTGTGTGGGTCTGTGTCCCAATGCACATACGTGGAGTTCAGAGGATAACTTGCAGGAGTTGGTTTTTTCCTTTTGCTGTGTGGGTTTCTGTGGCTTTGAACTCAGGTTTTGAGGCTTGGTGGGAAGTGCCTTTACCTGATGAGCTACCTCACCAGCTCTTATAGACTCAAAAGTCAGTATGCAGGAACAGTTGTGAGCATGCAGTACATGCTTTTCTAGTTTAAAGAAATGTCTAATAAAACAGGTACAAGAGTAAACTTTAAGATGTGCTTTGTGGGGCATGCCTTTAATCCCAGCACTCTGGAGCCAGAGGCAGGCGGATCTCTGTGAGTTCAAGGCCTGCTTGGTTTACATAGTGAGTTCCCAGCTAGTTGGAGCTACAGGGAGACCCTGTCACAAAAAAAGTAAACTTTATAGGGATGAGGGAAATATACTGAGATAAGGGTATTTTTTAAAACTATCAGATTCTTAGATTGTTAATAATAGATTTATTCTAATAGTGTATGAGGAAAGGGCATATTCATATACTAGCAATACAAATGTATTAGTTTTGGAGGATGATTTAGAAATAAAGTTTGGAGGTAAACAGTAGTAATCTGTATTAAGAATCATTTGTAGGCTAGTTGGATGGCTCAGCAGATGAGAGCAGTTGCCACTAAGCCTCACAACCTGAGCTTAATCCCTAGGACCTAGGTGGTGGATGGAGAGAGTTGACTTCTTCAGGTTCTCTGACCTCCACACATGATACTCACCCATACATGCACAAACACACATAAATGTATAAATGTAGTTTACATAATTAAAAACCCAAATTATTTGGGCCGGGCGTGGTGGCACATGCCTTTAATCCTAGAACTTGGGAGGCAGAGGCAGGCGGATCTTTGTGAGTTCAAGGCCAGCCTGGTCTACATAGTGAGTTCCAGGACAGCCGGAGCTACAGGGAGACCCTGTTTCAAAAAGACCAAAACAACAACAACAACAACAACAACAACAAAACCAAATTATTTCCAAAGGTGCATAGAGTTAAATGTTGAAGAATATAATTTGAAAGGACTGAAAAGCTGAACCAACAAGTAATGTTGGTCGAATGATGATTGTATATCTATATTATAATTTAATGTACTATAAGGACATGAAGTGATGTGAAGAGATGTCAGTAACAGTGAAGGAAAATGAAGGTAATAGTATAGTATGAATAAACTATACCAAAGCATGAATTATTAAATATTTGTATATAAAAGCACATTTAAAAAACAGATATCAGCAAACCAATAGGATTAGAGGGAGAAAGTAGCAGACTTGAGGCTTGTTTTTCTAATCTTCTTGGGACTTTATAATCTTGTTACTGAAGAGTGAATTAAAAAAACAAAATAGCCAAGCATGGTCACTGCACATACCTTTATAATCAATCCCAGCATCTGGGAGGCAAAGGCTGGTGACTCTATGTGAGATGGAGGCTAGGCTAGTCTACATAACAAGTTCCAGGCCGACTGAGGCTACAGGAAGAACCAGAATTAAAAAAAAAAAATAGACATTGGGAACAAAAATTGTGTTTTTTGAGCAGGGTCTTATAAAGCCCAGGCTGGCCTCCAACATGCTATGTAGCAGTCTGGCCTTAATCTTCCTGCCTCTACTTCCCAGCGTCTGAGATTAAAAAGGCTTGTGCCACCATGCTCAGCTTAAAAGCTGCTTTTAGCAGCTCTAGAGTTTCTCAGAATTTCAGTTACAGGTATAAGAACTTTTGCTAGTCTTTTAACAAATAATAGCTGTTTACTTAAAAACAAAACAAACCCAACCAAACCCTCTTCCCCCTTAATTTTAGTGGACTAAATGATCAGCTAAACAAAGTGTAAAAATAAAACATTTTTGAGTGTTTTGTTCTGTATTTGTTTTTTAGAGAAGGATCTCACTATATATTCCTGATTGGCCTGGAACTCACTATGTAGACCAGACTGACCTGGAACTCACAGAGATCCTCTTGCTCTGTCTTCCAAGAGTGCTGGGATTAGAAACATGCATTACCCCTCTTCCCCCAGTTTTCATAAATATACACACACACACACACACACACACACACACACACACACACACATATATATATATATATATGCTATTTATTTGTTTATTTTTTGTATGTATGTGTGTTTTTTTTTGTGACAAGGTCTCCCTGTAGCCCGTGCCGGCCTGGAACTCACTAAGTAGACCAGGCTGGCCTTGAACTCACAGAGATCTTCCTGCCTCTGCTGGGATTAAGGGTATGAGCCACCAAGCCTGGCATTTTCATATTTCTTAAAATCAGATGCAGAGCTTTTGCCCATCGTGCATAAGGCATTGGGTTTAATCTGTAGCCTCAGAATAATAGTGGTATAATAATACTGGTATATATAAATACTGGTATCTGATTCAGAGGTGTGCTTTTTTTTTTTTCCTTTGTACTGATGAGCTATAGTCCCCAGATCTTTGATTTTTGAGACAAGTCCTATTAGGTACTCAAATCCTCCTGCTTCCATAAAGACTTGGTATTGGGTTTACAGGCCTGTTCCATTGGGCCTCCCTAGAGGTTTGCTTAAGGAAAAAAATGAAAGGAAGAAAAACAGCATATAAAGCTGGGTCTGGTGGTACATACCTATAATCCCAGCACTTGGGAAATTGAGGCTCAAGAGTTCAAATTCATCCTTAGCTATGTAGTGTTCAAAGGCCAGCTTTGACTACTTGAGACTCTGGAAACAAAAAAAAAAGAAAGAAAAATGTTATGTTATTGATATAAATTGTGAGCTCTTTTTTTGTTGGAGCATTTACTATGTGACCTGGTAGCAGGAGTGCCCTTAGCCCCCAGGTTTGTAATTTTCTGACACATTTGTCCTTGAGGAGCTGGTTAACTCTGAGTCCTCAAATACTATAGACTCAAATCTGTGTAAATCTGTGAATATAGTTTTAGAGAGCTATTGGGACAAAAAAAAAAATGTATCAGAGCACTTAAAATAAGTTACCCTCCTGGATTCTGAGTTTGTTTGAAAAGATTCATTGATGTTTGGCATTTAATTTTTTGATATTAACTGAACCTCAAAATTTTTTTCTTCCTTTATATGTATTCCCACATGATTGTAGGAGTCTATCCTGAACTTAGTTCGTGTTCATTTTGGGAACTTATTTTAGAAAAGATCTAAGTTTTAAAAATTCTCAATGGACAGACAGAGAAAAGAGGGTCTTTGCCAACTCCTTTGGGTAAGAAAACTTTAGAATTTTGCAGATACTCTAAAAATGAAGGTCAACAATGTAGGCACATCAAATTTGAAAGGTTTCAAATAAAATGATTTGTCATTTCTTTCTTTAGACTGGTGCAGTAAGAATGTCTTTCCCCCCTCATTTGAATCGTCCTCCCATGGGAATCCCAGCACTCCCTCCCGGGATCCCACCCCCACAGTTTCCTGGCTTCCCTCCACCTGTACCTCCAGGTAAGTTTGTTCAGACTTAATGCTTTGTTTTTAAAAAATATTTTACTGTTCTTATTTTGTGTGGATGAGTGTATTGCCTGTGTGTAGGTACATGCACCTGTGTCATGCAGTGCCTGCAGAGTTAGAAGAAGGATTTGATTCCCCTGGAACTGGAGTTAAGGATGGTTGTTAGCCACCAAGTGGGTGCTAGGAATTGAACCTGGGTCCTCTGCAAGAGCAGCTAGTGTTCTTAACCACTGAGCCATCTCTCTAGCCCCCAGGCTTAATTCTGTATCTTATTCTTTGTGGTAGTAACTTTAGGGACATGATTCATATGTCATTTTGTTACCAGTAAAGATACATTAGTGTCATTATGAAAGCAGATGTCTGATTTTCCTATGACATTAAGGTTATTTGGAGATAGGATCTGTGTTGCCCAGATTTTGACCATGGATTTGTATAAGTGATTGAGTTTCAGACTTATCTTGGAAATTAAGGTGCTCTATTCATAAGATTCAAAACAAAAAAATGCAGAAAGTTACACTGAAATTTTCCTTAGATACCTACATTGAGATCAGTGTTGTTACTAGCTAACCACTATAAAAGAGAAGCTGTAATTTATCTTTGCAGATATTTAAAAATGCTATTTTTTCTATTTTATAATTTTTTTTTTTTGGTCTTTTCGAGACAGGGTCTCCCTGTTTATAGCCTCAGCTGTCCTGGAGCTCACTCTGTAGACCAGTCTGGCCTTGAAATCACAAAGATTCCCATCTCTGCCTCCCCAGTGCTAGGATTAAAGGCATGCACCACCATACCCTGCTTAAAAATGCTTATTTTTTCATTTAAGTATATTTATCTCATAGTTCTTTTGTTCGATATACTTATAAAATGCTTATTATTTTCCATTTAAGTGTATTTTATCTCTTAGGTATTTTATCATTTGTTTTTGTTTTTTGAGACAGGGTATTGCTGTGTAGCCCAGACTGTTGTGGAGCTAAGTAGTCCATGCTAGTCTTTTTTGTTTGTTTGTTTGTTTTGAGACAAGGTCTCCTGGTAGTCCCAGCTGGCCTGGAACTCACTATGTAGACCAGGCTGACCTTGAGCTCACAGAGATCCGCCTGCCTCTGCCTCCTGAGTGCTGGGATTAAAGCTATTCTCGACCATGCCTGGCTTACTTTGTTATTTTTATTGAGGGCAGGAGATGTTGAGGTAGGGTCTTAGTGGCCTAGGCTGGTCTGGAACTTGGCATGTAGCAAAAGATAAATATTTTTTATTATTTTTTATTTTATGTGTATGAGAATAATTGCCTGTGTATATGTAAGTGCACCCGAGCTGTGCACTACCCACGTAGGTTTGAAGAGGATGTTGAATTCTCTGGAACTGGAGTTACAGATTACTGTTAGTTGCCATGTGGGTGCTGGAAATTGAACTGGGCTCATTTACCTGCTCAACCAGTGCTCTTAACCTCTGAGCCATCATCTCTTTACCCCTTCAGTGATTTAATTTACATGTGCATGTGTGCAGATGAGGAGTCAGAGAACAATTGGTGGCAGTAGGTTCTCTCTCTACCATGTGGGTTTCAGGAATTGAACTTGGGTTGTTAAGCTTGGTCTGCCCCAGTTTGCTGTTTTGAGGTCTGGAGTTTCAGTTTAGGCTAGGTTGGTTGCCCACTGAGCCTTAGAGATCTGGCTGTTTGTCTGTCTCCCCCCCC